>CABHPQ010156833.1:0-11725 GCA_902168405.1 Peromyscus aztecus | reverse complement strand
GTGTGTGTGTGTGTGTGTGTGTGTGTGTGTGTGTGTGTGTGTGTGTGTTTTCCAGTTATTCACAGTGGGAAGGTCCATATTGTTTGGTCTGCTATTAATTGAAAGTGGAATTTCTAGGTTTGAAAAATAAAATGATTCCCATTCTTCTACTCATTTTAGATATTTAGAGAACAAAGGTATCATCAGATATTAACATTTAAAGAAAATGAGTACTTTATCTGTGGTTTTGTTACGAAATAGTCCTTGTTTTTTCAGAAATTGCTTGTAAACTGAGCGTGCTTATATTTTTGGCTTCTGTTTTGATGTTTTAGAAAATCCAGAGCCAGTGTTTTTAAGTTAGAATTGAACTTTCAAGAGACTCAGTAGAGAACAATGAACTGGAATGGTCGGTGTCTGTAATTAAGAAATAAGGACAAACGTGTGTTCTTCCACTGGGAAGTCTTTTATATTAAATACCGGCCTTTTAGCTGATCTGCTATCAGCCCTGTTCTGTTTAGACAGATGTGGCCAGTGTTTACAAGACACTCCAAGGATGTGCTACAGTGTCAGATTGTATCCTTTTAAAAGTAGGTGTATTTGAAAATTGCTCATTATTAGAGCTTGTGAGAGGTTTTTTTTTTTTTTCCTGGTTGTGGTGACACAGGCCTTTATCTCAGTGTTTAGGAGGCAGAGGAGGTGAATCTGTGAGTTCTCAGCCAGCTTGGACTTATATAGTGAGTTCCAGGCTAGACAAAGCTATACAGTGAGCTCTTGTCTCCAGAAAACAAACAATAACAAAACCACAGAAAAGCAAAACAAAAACAAAAAAACCCACCTACCACCACCATCAAAACAAAGTAGAATAAAAAAATCAAAAACAATAAAACAAAACAGAAAATACCAGAAGTATTAAAATAGAGATTTTCGACTTTACTACGTCCTTATGACACTCATAGCCCTGGCCATTAGCTGATTAGGTGTGTTAAGGTGGCTCCTCTATTAGGTAGGAATGCTCAAGATTGGATATTTGTTTGGTTTAGTTGGATCATGTCCATTGGGAGTCGCACTGTGTCCCAAGTGACTTCTTGGGTTAGTGGCGAAGTGACACTGGTGTCCTGGGCATGTTTGACAGAGTTGCTGAGTGGGTAGCTCCCCGGGGGCACGTAGGTGGCCTCGACCTTACTCCATCTCCACTGTGCCCGAGCCCTGTTCCCTGTCTCAGGTCACGAATCTAAGCTCTTTCCATATCTGTTCTAGATTTAGTGGTCTTTTGGCATCATTAGTATGCTTCTTGTTATTACCAGGAAAACTCAGAGGAGGAGGAAAGCAAACCAGTGATTACTTGAGCTTTTGGATCTGGTTGCTGTGGAGCTGCGTTTATTGTCATGAGAAGTTAACAGTAACTGTAGTGTACTTTACAGCCCCGAGCTGTGTGTGAAGGGTCTGGGAGTGATAGGGCTTGAGCAAACGAAAGAGGCCAAGCTTTTCTGTAGCTCACTGCTGCCCTGAGGCATTGTGGGTCCAATGTGAATGGAATTACTGATTGTTCAAACCAAGGAGTAGAACTGAAATGCTTACAGTCTCCCAAACTGAATGTCGCCACACTACCACTGCTTTGCTGATGTCTTTAAGACCCAGGGGTGGACGCTGAGAGTTCAACAGTCCCTTCATTCTGGAAAAAGCCCAGGCATGCCCAGACAGTGACCACAGTTTTTCCTGATGAAGGAAGAGCTCTCTTGCTATCGTGGTTTATCTGCTGACTCTCATCAATAGTTTCAGATGCTCAAAAACCACCCCCAAAACAAAAAACAAACAAACAAAACCCAAAACCAATATTCCAGTATCAGTTTTGCAACCCAGAGAATATGTAGATTATCAAAAAGAAATGATAGAGCCAGGGGGAGGTGGCACACGCCTTTAATCCCAGCACTTGGGAGGCTGAACCAGGTGCATCTCTGTGAGTTTGAAGCCAGCCTGGTCTACAGAGCGAGATTCAGGACAGGCACCAAAACTAGACAGAGAAACCCTGTCTTGAAAACAAACAAACAAAACAAACAAACAAACAAAAAAGACAGGCTTAAAAAATGTGGGCTTTCTGCCTTGTAAATGTAGCAGCATTGATTTTATTTTTAATATTGAGTGAGTTAGGTTCTCAGATGTGCTTACTTAATTTGGTGTTTGGAGGTATAATGGCGGCTTCTTATTTCCTTCATTGGTATGAATTTGTGATTCACTGAAGTGGATTTAAAAAGAACAGAGTCCTAACACACCTCATATCTAATTCTCCCTTGCTACTCGCATTTTACATTAATCAATGAACCATAACGGCACATCATTATGGACTAAAGCCCATACTTCATTCAGATTTCCTTCACTGGTCTTGTCTTCCCCCTTCCCCTCCCCTCTGTCTTCCTCTCCTCCTCCTCCTTCCCCATCCTTTCCTTTCTTCATTCTAGACTTCTGCACAGGAGAGCACGTTGCACTGACATGCGTCTCAGACGCCCTGAGCTGTGATGAGCCTCATATTTGTCTTGCTCTCAATGAGCTGACGGTTCTGAGGCGTGCTGGCCAGGTCCTCTGTGAGAAAACCTTGGTTGCTATTTGTGTGGTTTTAGTTGTTGTTGCCTGCCTATCGGTCATCCGGTGACATTCTCAAGGTACCAGTGATGCACACTGAGGGTGTGACTGTTCCTAGTGGCGCAGGTCTTGGTGGCCCAGCTCTTGGTGGCCCAGCTGGAGTAGTGCATTTTTCGTTTGTCCACTGTTCCTATGCTGCCCTGGGGTCCTAGAGTCTGGATTGTCCTTGAGCCTTAAGGACTTGTTAAGACTTTAAGTCATTCCCATTTTTGTATTTTATCCGTTTGGACCAGGTGACCTCTTTGGGTTGACTTCTTTGTCCCTTGGTACACCCTCATCATCATGATTTTTTTGTTGTTGTTGCTCTTTTTTTTTTTTGAACATGCTTCTTATTTTGTGGCATTACACAATATTCCAGGTTCCATTGCTCAAAGGAGTCATAGCATCTGAACAGGAAAATGGCATTAGAGCCGAGATCTGGTGCTCTCATTGCTCCTGGGCTATGTTCCTGTAGGTTCTTCCAGCGGACACAGCAGGGAGATAGTTTGTATGACAGTGCATGTCTATAAACCATTCTATAGGGATTTGTGATACTCGCCATCTGTAGCTATAGTAAGCTAAATGTGATTTATAATAAGGCGCCAACTCTAATCTCCCACGGTGTAGATCACTTGAGCTTTTTCCCTGGCTTCCAGCAGTGGTTCCTATGATCTGCATTCATTTATTGTTTAACTCAGGATACAGTGTATACGACTCTTAGAATTCTTGGCTAACACCCCATGAAAAACAGTTATATCAGCACACAGAGCTCAATGCATAGTTTCTTTGCCTTAAGCTACACATTTCAACCCCATCTGGTGACAATGAGGTTAGTGTCTCTTTCTTTCCCCTTCATTGAATTTATTTCCCACATTGGTTCATTTCTTTCATTACAGTTATTTTTCTGTCCAGGAATCTACAACTCCAGCAGTGATCTCTTACAGCATGCAGACATTAAGGCCTGCCCTGTGCCCTGTGGGTTTTGACAAGTGCACAGTGCATCAATATAATACTTGCTTAGGATGTAGCCATTTAGACTGGTTCTTTTTATTTAGCTCTGTGTATCCAAGAATCAGTTTTTTGCATTTTTCCATGAATTTACATGGTTCTTTCTCCATCCTACCCTCACCCAAGTAACATTCTGTTGTGTGTATGACACTATTTGTGCATGTGTGTGTGGGGGGGCATGTGTACCCTTTTCCACACACGTGTGGAGGTCAGAGGGCAGCTTGACGGAGCTCCCTTTCTCCTTTCACCTTTCCGTGGGTTCTGAGGATCGAAACCACCCAGCTCGTGCGGCAGGTGTCTGTACGCACTGAGCCAGCTCGAGGGCCCTGGTGTTACAGATCTGTTGATTGTCATCCTCACTTTGCACAGGACATTTCTTCCGTTTATTTTTTTCCTAACTCAAATTTTGTATCCTTTGACCAATTTCATCCTAATCCTCATCCCTCCCCCACCCCTGCCCAGGAAATAACCATTCCCTTCTCTTTTATGAATGGGACACTTTTAGATCCCATAACTAAGTGGGATAATGCAAACTTTGCCTTTCTGTGATACTAGGAGTTTAATAACTTCACAGCTCGCTAGTATTTTCAAAGTATAATTGTTGCTCTTATTTTTGGCCCCAAATCAAGAAGTTCATTAATCTCCTATTTCTGAAACTCCCTTCCCATGTGACCTTAGGAAAGCTGCATTTCTCTAGAACTCAGCTGAATATTGTATGCAGGCAGGATCACCAAGGGGCATATAGACTCTTCTGCAGGTTCCTGATCTCACAGGTAAAAGAATTTAAACATTGCCCCAGAGGGAACTCAAGGACAATTTTATTGGAGTTAATGAGAGAAATCAACAGGGTAGGAAGCTGACTGAGGGGCTGCTGGGAGGAGGGAGATGGGGTAAGGAGGGAGGGAGAGAGAGAGAGAGGGAGGAAAAGAGAGAAAGAGACAGAGAGACAGAGACTGACTTTCTGAGCTGAAAGTCAAATTTTCTTTTTTTTTTTTTTTTTTGTTTTTTCGAGACAGGGTTTCTCTGTGTAGCTTTGCGCCTTTCCTGGAACTCACTTGGTAGCCCATGCTGGCCTCGAACTCACAGAGATCCGCCTGCCTCTGCCTCCCAAGTGCTGGGATTAAAGGCGTGCGCCACCATCGCCTGGCTCAAATTTTCTTTGTAGCAGTTAAATTACTCTTTCTGAGTCAGAAGTTGGGGCAGGTTGAGTAGTAGAATTCTGCAAGCAACTACTTGGGCAGGGCTGGAGTGGGTAACCTCACGGACAGCGAGGATGCCCTGAGTATATGAGCTAGGTGGGGAAGAGAGGCGGCTTAGCGAGTGAGTCTGTGTTGAGGGAGGGCTGGGGCATGTCATTATGAAGCTTGTTAAGGGAGCGGATACTGCTTCCATTTTCCTATACCGTCAAGTGCATTGTGTTTACTTCTACCTTCTGGCTTTAGGCTGTAGAGGTTGTAAACCGGGATTCTCTCTCTCTCTCTCTCTCTCTCTCTCTCTGGTTTTTCAAGACAGGGTTTCTCTGTGTAGTTTAGCGCCTTTCTTGGATCTTGCTCTGTAGACCAGGCTGGCCTTGAACTCACAGAGATGCACCTGGCTCTGCCTCCCAAGTGCTGGGATTAAAGGCATGTGCCACCACCGTGGGATTTTCTCTTTATGGAAAGATGTCTCTGCTTCATCTGAACAAGGAAAACTCCTGTTGCTGTATCATCATCTGACCAGGCTATTTGTAAAGGGGGCTGCTGTGATTTGTGTCAGTCACCAATCATGTGATTTGTGTCACAGGATGGCAGTATGTTGGTAGTCATATGTCTCAAAAAGGTCTTCACTGTCGGCATCAGAAAGGATGCTGTCCACCATGATTCTGATTGGTTGTACCAGAGGATGCTTATGTAGAATGCCTGGGATGTACCTGTCTGCAAATGGTCCTTTCGTTCCCTCTTCCCTTCCTGGCATGCCCTGTCACAGTGACCAGAAGATCTTTCTGAAATTCTCATTGATAATGACCTTCACTTCTGTCCATGTGGTAATGGGCATCATCCTCATGATGATGTTAATATACAGGACCTGGGACAGAGACATATGGAGTTAGGTGGCTGTACTCTTTGTTAATGTTTTTAAAGTCCTACATTCAGCTGCCTTTGGTTACATTATCCAGCATGTGTCTGTTTTCCCACTGGGTTGGGAAATTAAATTGTCTTCTCTAATTAAACTGACTCTGCAGAGCTGGTGTATCTGCATTTTGTTAGTGGACTTTTTCAACAAATTCATAAATGACACTGTGGTCTTCTTGGGAGTGTTAATCCAAATTTAGACCTTACAGTAGAAGAACACACTTTTGTCCTTGTTAATATAATTACATATATAGACTATTAAGTTCAGCTATAATTACCTATGAGGTCTCTTGAAAGTTCAGTTCTAACTTTAAAGGACTAACTTTTCTAAAACATCAGTAAATCATATTGCTGTACAGAATCCAAAAATATAATTTATACTCATTTTATAAGAATTTCTGCATCGCCAAGTACTACCTTGTAACAAAACCACAGGTAAAGTTCTCAACAGGTTCCTTTAAAACCCATTTTCTTTAAAAGTTAATATCTGATAACACCTTTTTATCTAAATATTTAAGACTAAGAGTAGAAAAATGGGAGCCACTTGTTTTATTTTATTTATTTATTTATTTTAAAACAACCCTAGAAAACCCTAGAAATTCCACTTTCAATATAGCAGACCGAGCAGTGTAGACCTTCCCATTGTGGCTGCCTGGAAAACCCAGACAGGCCATTAAATGCACATCCGATCAGAAGAATTAGGAAAATCGGGAGTGAGGCTGGTAAGGCACAAAGGACTTCATGAACGGGAGGGTGGTTGCTCTGGTATTTCCCACGAGAACAAGTGCTGTTTCAGGGGACCTTGTTTGAACAGTGCACTTCTGCTGCAAATCTTTTACATGTGTCTTTTTCCATGGTACATATTAATATCTTACTACTTAACCAGCAGCTTACATCTGCCATATTTGTTCCTTTGATTTTCTTTTTTTTTGCCTGATTAAGGACATAAGTAAATATGTGAATGCTGAACTCATTGTTTTCAACTTGAAAAGTTGTCCTGATTTGGGAGTAAATATAATTCAGTCTTCCCTTCAAAAATAAAAGTGCTAGTAAGAAGTTGGTCACATAGTGGGGAGAGAAAAATAAATCACTTTAGCTAGGATTGTTTATATTTAGAGTAATTATTTGGAAGTAAGAGTGCATTTTTATCTTTAAAAATGTATTTTATTTTTAATTGTGTGTGTGTGTGTGTGTGTGTGTGTGTGTGTGTGCATGTGAGTGCAGTGCTTTCAGAGGCCAGAAGAGGGAGTCAGATCTCCTTGGAACTGGAGATCCATGTAGTTGTGAACTTTCCAGTATGGGTGCTGGGAACCAAACTCAGGTCTTCTGCAAGAGCGTTTAGCCACTGAGCCATCTCTTTGGCCCCCAGCATCAGTCCCCCCTCTCCACATTTTCATTACTTTTCCATAGAGAGCCCTTCTGAGACTTGATTCTGTTCTTGTGACACACTCATGGATGTCGATTCTGTTTGGCAGCTCAAGAGAGGGGAGGCGGTTGGCTTTGTGTCTAGCCACTGACCAAGGATGTAAGTGGCCCACTCAAAGGTGCAGCACCTGTTGTCCATAGCTCCGATTGGATTCATGGATACTCCCTCAGAGCTAGTGAAAGAATGCAGTTACTGCTGATTTCAACTGGAGTCTTCAAACGTCAGGGTAGCTAGGCAGACCGTCTCTTCTCATCACTGAGGTCAAATAAAGAGCACTGGAGGTCTACAGAGAGCAGTCCTCCGTATGTTAATTCTTGGTGAGTGGATCAGAGTTCTGATCTCTTCCCACCATGTTGATTAACAGCCTTCAGTCAGGGGAGTTCCAGTGAGTGACGATTTGGGTCATTGGAGTCTCTCATGTGAAACCAAGTGTTGGTCTGGAATCTCTGGAACTCAGACAGTGGCTGAATGGGTTTTAATCATTATTGGAAATGGGTGAAACTGGTGAGCAGAGAGACTTCAAAGCCTTCAGCTCTGTTGGAGGTAATCAAGAATATTTTACCCCCTGCGTTATTACCGGAAGGAGTTAGTTTTGTGGAGGGAGCTGCTTTCTCAATGTGATGGAACCATCCCTGCAGGTCAGATCACACTGGAAGTCGCCAATTTTATGCTTTTAAAAATGTTTGTTTAGGCCATTCCTCTGTTACAGGATGATAAAGCCTGTTTGTACGACTTCAGAACTTCTGTTTAGACTTGGGCAATGGTTAATATCGTGACCAATTATTAACTTGAGATGACTGTAAATGTTATACCTCTTAGGTGGTGTTCACAGTCTGGTCTCTTCTCGCTGAAGGGAGCCTTGACAGCATCTGATGTTTTACTGGCGTGGGTGGAGGCAGCATGCAAGCAGAAAGTGATACATTTTTCTTGCAGCTTTTGAGAAATTTTTGAAATTGCATTGCTGAATATAAAACAAATACAACCGGTCAGTTTTGTCATGCGTTTTGTGTAAAGGGAAAAATGTATATTTAATTTGATTGAAAGATTGGATGGTTCATAAACCCACTTAGCATGACTTTGTAGCTTGGCTAAGGGAATGGTGGGGAAGAGAACTACAGCCAAGAAATGTTACTTACACAACACGGATACACAGACAATAGACTCTTAACCTCTCTAGTGATGATTTTTTTTCCCTTTAGAATGAGAAAGTTGGGATGTCTAAGCCTCATGACCCGAGTTTACCCAGACTCACATGTGGAAGGAAAGAACCAATTCTTATACGTTGTCTTCAGACATCCACATGTGGGATCCTCTCCCCGCAAACCCACCTTAAATGTGAGCCAAGAAGGAATATGGTAGATCATTTGATGAAGGCAGGCAGGCACCTTGGGGATTTGGTATCAAATCCCTTTTCTGCTTGCTTATGATTTTTTAAAAAAACGACATTAAAATACTGTGGCTATTATTTGCTGTCAAATCAAGTAGTGTGCTTGCAGTATTATAAACAAACAAACAAGCAACAACAAAACAACAATCTTAAATTACTGAGTGTACAGGCCAGAGGAGACTATCCTAGGCAAAGGGCCGCTTTTCTTCTGATGTCTATTTCCTCGGATTAATTTAGTCATTTTTTTCCTTGTGCCCACAATACCTGACAGCCGAGGAATAAGGAAGGGAAGATTTATTTTGATTGACAGTTTGAGAAACTTCAGTCCATCGTCCTGGTTCTGGGCCCAGGATGTTAATGAGATAAAGCTTAACCGGTGTGAGGAGCTTGCTGAGGTGAAGAAGGCGACTCATCTCATGGTGGACAGGCCGGAGAGGGAGAAGACAGGACTGAGGCCAGGTGTAATACTTCAGAGATGTGCCCTTTGACCCATTTGCTCAGTCAGATAAGCCCCACTTTCTGACATTTCCAGAACCTCTTAAAATAGTACCACCTGCTGGAGATAAGACACCCAGCGCATGCGCGTGTGGGGGCAGGGTTCGTATTCCAGCTCTAAGGCTCTTCTGCCCTGTGCACGCTCTTTGTGCTGCTACCTAGAGGCTTGCAACCCGCAGGGAACTGGGCGACGTGTGTCTCCTTGATCGCTTCCGTTCTTAATGCTCTCTTGTTGCTTCGATTTGTAAAAACCATCGTTTAAGACGTTTTGTCTGTTTTAAAGATGTTCAAGTGTGAAACTTAAGCCTGATCTGTTTCTTCATACCCGTTGCCCAGGAGATCGTAGCCCCTCCCTGCACGACGTTGCTAGCGTCTTAGTCTGTTCCGGCTGCTGTAACAAAACCCTCAGAGCAGCAGGAATCCACTTCTCACATTAGAGCAGCGGTTCTCAAACTTCCTAGTGCTGTGCGACCCTTTAGTACAGCTCCTCAGGTTGTGGTGACCTCCAACCATAATATTATTTCGTTGCTACTTCGTAACTGTAATTTTGCTACTGTTATAAACCTTAATGTAAATATCTGATATACAACCCCTGTGGGACCCACAGGTTGAGAACCACTGCGTTAGAGTCTGACCAAGTCGCTGAAGTGAAGATGTCTAGCAACGGACCTCTTCCTTATGATGGCCTCTTTTTGCTTTGTCCTCACATGATGAACAAGGCAAGGCGGCTCTTGGGCCTCTTTTTGTGAGGACATGAACCCCATTCGGAGGGCTCTGTCCTCATCTCCTAACTTTCTCAAAGCCGCACCACCTACTACCTTGGAACTTAGGTATCAGCAAATGAATTTTGGAATGATTAAAAAAAAATTAAGGCTGAGTACATAGCTGTGTTCACCTAGCATGTACAATAAATGAGTTTGGTCCCTAGTATAAAATATACAAGATATGCTCTGGGCGGTGGTGATCCACACCTTTAATCCCAGCAATCAGGAGGCAGAGCCAGGCGGATCTCTGAGAGTTCGAGGCCAGCCACCAAAACTACACAGAGAAACCCTGTCTTGAAAAACCAAAAAGAAAAAAAAAGAAAAAAAGAAAAAAGAAAAGAAAAAAATACTAAATGTATTATAAGAAATCCATTTAAGCCATAGACTGAAGGATTGCCCTATTATGAGCATTAGGATGTACCTTGTTAATACAATAAATTCAGAGTCCCACTTTTCTATTTAATATCTGAGGAGGCATATCTTCATGTACTTAAAGCTGTCATGGTTGTGTGTCTGGAGGCCTGTGCAAGACAGGAATTCAGTCTTGTTGGTTGAAATGTGCCACGCTTCAATCTGGGCCTGACAAAACTATCTATCTGTCTGTCTGTCTATCTCTATATTTCTCTCTCTCTCTCTCTCTCTCTCTCTCTCTCTCTCTCTCTCTCTCTCATTCTCTCTCTCTTCTATCTATCTCTATCTATCTATCTATCTATCTATCTATCTATCTATCTATCTATCTATCTAAAGATAACGTACCTCCTATCCTTGTGTCTGAATTTTAGCATCGAAGTGCAGCTGCTCTCCAGGTTGTGTGTATCTATTTTGTGGAATATTCAGAATTTAAAATTCAGAAACAAAGACTTTAAAGTTGCCTTTGGTATCTTTAGCAACGACAAATGTTTTTCTTGGGGTTACATTTTTATAAGTGATAAAAAATTTAAGGGTGTGAGGTGGCTATTGAAACTTATTGAAAATGTTCTGAGAATTTTCTTAATGTTTGTCCTGAGAAATGGATTTCAGATTTAGTACCAAATGGATGGTGTCTGATTGCTTTTAGAGTCTGCTGTCACATTTTGTTACATGTGACTTTGGATTTTTGAGCTTAAAAAAAAAAAGCCTTGTATTATTTTGTGATGTATATGATCGAAGTCTGAGGAGAGAGAAGCTTGGAGCATATTTTAAGCTCATCACAATGAAAAATCATTTTAACCTCATTTTGGCTTTGTGCTTAAGCATAGGATGGTTATTTGAAGGCATCTCAGCCCACTCCTTTCTTTTGTGGACAGTACTAAAGCTGTCTTTACAAAAGCTCCCCTCTCAGCCATTGTTTATTTACGGTGGCTGTAAATCAAGCCCATAAACGGAGAGAATGGTCTTGGGCTCTTTAGTGAGACCATAGAGCCTGGCAGTGTCTAGACCAGTGTGACTTGGCTTGGCTGTGTAGGATGCCGGTGGTTCTTGTGTATCACCCTTCAATCTAAGGTAGGGTCCCCATAGACTTTTCCAAAGCAGGGTCACAGTGAGCTTTCCTCAAGTCAGTGAGTCCCAGGCAGGCCACTGTAGTGGGGCTTCCCACCTTCTCCATGGGCATGGGTAGAGACGGGTCTGTCATCATGAAGGCTATTGTACCCTCATCTCTGGGAGCATCAGCTTGTCAGTTACAGTCCTGAATTGGTCTGTAGTGAAGGTTTACTGCTTTGTAAAAAAAAAGGAGACCAAAACCATTTTATATGACTTTAGTGAAGTGGCAGTTTGAGGAAAAAAAAAAAAACTATGAAATGATACACTTTTAGAAATAATCTGTTACCTTAGTTTGGCATTTACTTATTTAAAGTTGTAAAATTGAAGTATTTCTTTGGAAATTTCATACATGAGTACTGAATTTATATCAGTCTCCACCCTCTCTCTTTCTCCCTTCCATCGCCTCTTAGATTGCCCG
>CABHPQ010156832.1:23388-35407 GCA_902168405.1 Peromyscus aztecus | reverse complement strand
TCTTGTTATTAAATCCACTTATCTTCCTCTCTCCTATGCTCTTAATATTTCTACCCTCCTTAGTAATCCCAGTGTTGTCAGAGCTTCTATTTTCTGACTTTATAATAAAAATACTAAGAAGATGTATTATTCTTTTTGTTTTTGTTTATTTATCTGTTTTTGCTTCCCCTGCTCACTTCTGCTGTGGGATGTTCTGTATGACAAATGTGTTGCTAATAAAACACTGATTGGCCAGTGGCTAGGCAGGAAGTATAGGCGGGACTAACAGAATTAAAAGAACAGGAAGGCGGAGGGAGTCACTGCTAGCTGCCACCAGGACAAGCAGCATGTAAAGGTGCCAGTAAGCCACGAGCCATGTGGCAAGGTATAGATTTATAGAAATGGATTAATTTAAGATACAAGGACAGTTAGCAAGAAGCCTGCCACGGCCATACAGTTTGTAAGCAATATAAGTCTCTGTGTTTACTTGGTTGGGTCTGAGCAGCTGTGGGACTGGCAGGTGAGAGAGATTTGTCTTGACTGTGGGCCAGGCAGGAAAACTCAAGCTACACACTTCTAATTTTATCCATTTCATATAGTATTGCTCTCAGGTATTATTTTCAATTCCATTTTTTTTTTTTTACTTTCTAAGCACCATGGGTTTTCATCTTGACTTTTGAGTCAATGTTCTTGCAGCTTTCAAAATATTTTTCTTATCTTCTTTATTAAAATTAGTATACAAATTAAAGAGTTATTCTAGTTGGATCCATTTACTTCCATTTTATCAATTTCTTTCTTCTTTATTGGTGAAGAATAGATATTCTATTCTGTCAATGTGTTCAATGTATCTTTATCCATTCATCTTTTGATGAACATCATGGAAGATTCCATATCTTGGCTATTATGAAGAGTACCACTAGATACAAGGATGTAAAAGTAATATCTGTGTTATGCTCAGTATAAACCTATGAGTGGTACACCTGGATCATGTGATAGTTCTGTATTCAGTTTATTGAGAAACTGACATATTGGTGTCTGTAATGGCTGGAAGTGTATATGCTTCAATGATTGGTACGAATGTAAAGACTCCTCTTCATCTACACCCTTGCCAACATATTTCTTTGTTAATATTTTTTCTTCAGGACAGTTGTTGTGGCTTAAGGGAGATGAAATCTCAATAAACTTTTGATTTGCATTCCTTTGAACAATTTTTGTGTTATTATTGGACATTTGTACTTCTTTTGAAAGCTGTGTGTTCAGTCCATTTATTTACTTATTGAGTAGCCTACTTGTTCATTTAGTGTTCAATTTCCCTAGTGTTTACATGTTTGGTATATTAATTTTCTGTCAGACAAATAGCTGTCAAAGATTTTCTCCCACTCTGCAGGCTGTCTCTTCACTTGGTTGAAGATTTCTTTTGCTGTGCAGATGCTCTTCAGTCTGTTGCAACCTCATTTGTCAATTTTTGCTATTATTACTGAAGCTACTAAGGTCCTAGTCTATAAGTCATTGCCTATTTTTATTTCTGAAAATATTTTCCTATGCTTTGAAGTAATAATATTGCATGTTATCCTAATATCTTTTACATATTTGAAAATTTTTAAAGTAGAGGAACAGAGGTTTTAGTACCAATAGTTTACATGTTGATATTCACTTTTTCCAGACCATCTGCTAAGTGGGCTCTGTTGACTTCATGTTTTGGCCCCTTTGCCCAGACTCAGAAAGCTTTGACAACATGAAACCTCTATCACGTTTATCACGTATGCCATCTTGACAATGCCTTCTTTTTGTCCTCTGTTGCTCTGTAGTATATTTGAAATCAGGTGTTGCATTATTATCTTTCCATATCAATTTTAGGATTATTTTTACTAGTTCTATGAAGGATTTCGTTGGTATCTTTCAAGAAACTAAAT
Source organism: Peromyscus aztecus (assembly GCA_902168405.1). Taxonomy (NCBI): domain Eukaryota; kingdom Metazoa; phylum Chordata; class Mammalia; order Rodentia; family Cricetidae; genus Peromyscus; species Peromyscus aztecus. Next base: position 33,515 of record CABHPQ010156832.1, on the reverse strand, counting down.
CTCTATGGCTTTTATTTTAAAGGTTTTTGATCTCCTTGGTTAGGAATATGTTTAGTTTTTGTTTTGTTTTTTGAGTTATTCTGAAAGGGGATGTTTTGCTAATATCTTTCTTAGAGATTTGTTACTAATTTAAAAAATACTGTTACTGATATTATTTGAAAAAACAAGCTACTGAAATTTTAATTGGCTGTTTTTTGTGCAGGCCTTTTATATTTCACCACAGCAGATAGGGAGGGAGAGTCACTTTTATTTAGGGGTGTGGCCATGAGCTGGTTATCCATATCCCAGTAGGATGGCACCAAATCCATATTACTTGTAGATGTTAAACCTGACAGTCTCAAGAGGAAAAACAGTTCCACAATTTTAAGCCAAATTTGAAGCAAGGTTTAATTAAATACAGGCCAGGATGACGGAGTCTGGGCAGGTCCATTCCAGGGTTCTCAGGAAATGTTGACAAGTCATGTTTTTGCAGAGGCTTAAAAAGGCAGAATCATATGGCCATCATATTAGCCATCAAGTCCAATCAGAGGCAAGCATATATCCTGATGAATTTTCTTCCTATGAACCCCCCACACACATCCATTCAAACACATGCCATACAGATAAACTTGTTTATGGGAGTCAACTTACGTGGCTTGTTGTTTCCCAAGAAACATGGCCATCAGCATTTCAGGAAGTTATCTGTCCTTGGGCAAGGGGGTCTTGCAGGTTAACTTTGGCTCTTACAGTGGGCAGCAAAAATTGGATTAAGGAAATTGTTAATAATAACAAAGTAAAAGAAGACATGAACTTGGGCAAGTTTTGTGTGGGAGCAGAAGAATTGGAAGGAGTAAACGAGGAGTGAATATAATCAAGATACATTGTAAAAGCCAGAGGATGGGGAAGTCTACTCCAAGATTGTATCTCCTAGAAATGACACGGAAACTTCATCTGTAATACCTCAATAATATGCCTGCCTCAACAAGACCTGAAGAAGTAAAATATCAATAGACATGCTAACACAGAAGGGCAGAAATACCATAAGACTTATCCATAGACAAAGAATCACAGGTAAATAAGGAATGCTGAGAAGGGACAACTAGCCCTTCACAGGGATGAGCTCTCTAATTGGATATTCAATACCAAGTGGTCAGCCATGAACTCACATACAGGCAAGTAACATTGAATGGAGCAAGCAGATTATATATCTATATCTCAGTGAGGTGTACATAGGAGGGTTTGAAGACAGAAAAGAGAAGGAAGAAATATAATTATATTTAATTAAATGTTAATAAAGTATGAAAACTAAAACATATTTAAAAAATGCTCCTCATGTTTTGTGTGTATTCCGATTTCATATTCTACATCATTGCTAATTTCTTCCCCCCCCCCCCAAATCAGATCTAAAACTCATGGGTTTGACTTTTGAATCTTTTAAATAGTGCCTCATTGCATTTGCAAATAGAGATAATTTGACTTCTTCCTTTTTTACTTTTTTTTATCTCCTTTACGTCTTTCTCTCGTATTATTGCTCTGGCTCAGAATTCAGGCACTTTGAATGAACACAAAGAATGAACATTCTTTTCTTCTTCCTGATCTTAGATAAAATGCTTTCAGGTTTTCCACAATCACTAGTTTTGGCTGTGGGCTTGTTGCATATCACCTTTATTATGTTGATGTCTGTGCATTCTCTTCCTGGTTTCCTTGGGCCTTTTGTCCTAGTGGAGAAATACTGAATTATACAAGTTGCTTTCTCTACATCCATTGAGATGGTCTTGTGTCTTTTATCCTTGTTTGTATGTGCTGCATGTTGTTTGCCAATTTGCATATGTCAAACCATCCTTCATCCCTGAAATGCAATAGTTGTGCATGATCCTTTTAATATGCTGTTAATTTCAGCCTTAAACTATCTTGTGGAGGTTGTCTGGGCTAGTTCATCGAGGATCACTCTGAATTTTGTTGCTGCATTTTTGTTTGTTTGTTTTGTTTTTTGTTTTTCCTTTATTGTTATGCCCTTATCTGGTTTGGTTGTAATGGTATGAGGGTGACATTGTTTTCAAGTAATGAATATATGAGTATTTCACCCTGCTTTATCTTAGAGAATGATTTAAAGGGAACTGGAGTTTGTCTTCAGAGATGAATGTAGCAAAATGCTAGTTATGAATCTAAGTGCATTGTGTGATGCTTTGTTGGAAGATATTCATTAATGTCTTAATCTTCCTTTTAGTTATTGATATGGTCAGGTATTTTGTATCATTTTTGCCTCAACTTTTATAGTTCATATTTGTCTATATATCTATCTGTTACTTCTAAGGTTTTAAAATTTTGGGAGTAAATGTTTTCAAGTCAGTTCCCAGTGATCCTCTACCCTATGGTGGGATCTGTAGTGAAACCTTTTTTTGTCTGTAAGTCTGTTAATTTGGGTGTGCTCTCATTTTCTTTTGATTAGCTTGGCTAAGTGTTAATCTTTTCAAAGATCCTGTTCTGTTTCATGGATATTTTACAGTGTTCTTGTAGGCTCCATTTAATGAATTTATGCTCAGATCTTTATTATTTTTTCCTCTACTGATTTTGAATTTGGCTTGTTATATTTCTGTAACCTTAAAATGCATACTTTTTAATTCATTTGACATCTCTCTGAATTTTTAATGTATGCACTCATAGCTACAACTTTCCATCTGGGAACTGTGTTTGCTTCAGCTCACATAATTTTATGTATTGTCTTTTCATTTTCATTTGATGCTAGGATTTTTCTCCCTGATTTCATCAATAACTGACAATTATTCAAGTGTATTTTTAAGCCCCCATGTGTTTATATAATTTCTAAGTTTTTCCCTCTACTGATAACTAGTTTCACTCTTTCATGATCTAGTAAGATTGAGGAAATTATTTCATTTTTTAATTATGCTCACTGATTAAGACTTGCTTCTTGAGTTTAAAAATTATCTATCATGGAGAAAGTTCCATAAGTTCATAAAAACAATATTCTGCAGTTGTTGGCATGAGATATTTTATAGGATCCCAGTTATGTCTGTTTGATTTATAACATAGTTTAACTCTAAAGATCTTTTTAAATTTTTTTGCAGACTTGCATGTAAGCACCCAGTACCTTGAACATGTTTGGCAAGTGGTATTCCACTGAGTTACACCCCAGTCAGTTTTTCTAATATTTTTGTGTGGACAATTTATATGTTGGTAAAAGTGGACTATTTCATTTAATCACTGTTACTGTTCTGGATTATCTGTTCACATTCATTAATGAGTATGGTTTGTTCTGTAATCAACATTATGGAAACTATTTAGAGCCATTTTTATCTCCTTGCAGTATTGTCTTCTTATCAATAAGTAGTCACATTTTTGTCACTTTGGAGTAATGTTAGTTGAGGTTTGCCTTGTCAGATTTGAATATAACAACTCTATCCTGCTTTCAGATTCCATTTCCTTGGAGTATGAGTCTCCATTTGTCTTAGTTACATTTGTATTGCTGTGAAGAGAGACCATTTCTAAGAAACTTATAGAGGAAAGATTTTGGAAGTTTATAGTGTTAAAGGGTGAGTCTATGACTTTCATGATGGGGAGCACAACAGTAGGCAAGCAAGCATGGCACTAGAGCAGTACTTGGGAGATTAATTCCTTATCTAAAAGCAGGAGACAGAGACAGAGAGAGAGACAGACAGACAGACAGAGACAGAGACAGAGACAGAGACACAGAGACATAGAGACAGAGACAGAGACAGAGAGAACTGGGAATGGTTTGGCTTTCTCTTTCTTTCACAGATAGAACTGTGAAAGTCTATCCTCCAAAAAGACCATAGCCCAAACCTCCCCAAACTATTAAAATATTATAAGTATTAAAATCTATATGCATATGGGAGCCAGTCTCATTGAAACTACCACACATTTCTGCTATTTTCAGTTCATTGATGTATGTTTTTTTTCAGTCTATGCTTTAATAGAAATTAAGGTCATTTATATTGATTATAATCAAAATGTATGTATTAATTTCTGTCATTTATTTTTTCCTAATAGTTGATATTTTCTGTTGCTTGCCTACATTTTTGGGAATCCATTCCTTCTGTGCTTCTGAGATTGTGTTTGCCTTCCTCTTTTTATATAGATTCTCTCTACAATGCTAACAGTAGTTTGGGGTCTCTTTCATTTATGCTTATACACGATGAGCATTAATTCTCCTTTTATTATGAATGAAAATATAACTTGATACAGTAATCTAGGTGGACATATTGTTTTGTTTGTTTCTTGACCCTAAATTCTTAATCCCTACTCTTCTTGCTTTAGAGGTCCTACATCATAGTCAACTATTGTTAAAATGGGTTTCATTTTGTAAGTGAATTGAAATTTCTCATCTGCAGCTTTCGAGAGTCTTTGCTCTGTTCTTTTGGCTTTTTAGCTATAACACTGCATGGGGGTTTTAGACACTGGCCACATCTAATGCATCCTTCATAACCACAAGTTTACATGATTCAGGGAATTACTGGTCTTTCCACTGATTAAAACAAAGACAAACAAAACCCTGTATTTTCATCAAATTACTCACTGTATCATAAAAACAGCCCACCTAAGCATGAGTGATGACTAATGAAAGCTTTAACACTAGAGCTCTTTGCAGGACTTAGAGCAGTTCAGCTGGTTGGAGAGTATACTCTTTCCACAGCTGTCTAGTACTTCCATAATGTTAGAAGAGATCAATGTCTTAGAATTCCTGTGAATCTTGTTAGTTTCAGGAACTCCCTGATACATGTGAGTGGCTTCCTTTCTAGTCTCATGAGCCTCCTTCTTCTGTTCAGGAAAGAAATGTTCCAGTTTCAAGACAATTACTACTTGGCAATCTCTAACTTTATTTGTAAAAGGCCCAATCTTGACTCTTTTCCCAACGATTGTACTTTAAGATTCAATGTCATTTTCAGTAGCTGGGAGTAGAATAATTTACATTTAAAATGGGCTCAAAACTAGCTATAATTGTGACCATATTACAATAGCTAAGTAATTTTCATAAGAGCAAATTTGGAGGGTAAGAGACATTTTGATGGGGCACAGTGGAAAATTAGATTTATTCAAACATGATAATCTTCCTTACCAAAAACACAGTTGTGATTTCATTTCTTGATCTGTTCATTCCAAAATCATTTTTGAGGTATCTACTACATTCTAAAGTACCAAAAAGCCATATAATTTTTATATTTAAATTACTTCAACAATTTTGCCCCAAGAATAACATTTTTAAAAAAATGTTTGTAGAGCCATGTCTTAGCTATAGCATGTCTTTCCAATCCACCTTTTCTAGGTTCCTAGTTACCACGCCAACTTCTCATCTATGCCTGAGAGCCTCTTCTTTGCATCTTTGTCTTATCTACCAGTTCGTCTGTCTTGCATCAGTGATGCATTCTTTAAAGATATTTCTTGTACTCCTGCACTAAAATATGTCATTCTGTAATATAGAATCTGCCAATCTTTATTCAATTTCTTTTTAATACTGTGGTTATCCTTTCTGCTGTAAACTCTCCCAATTCAGGAACCATACACTCCATTTGTTTTACTATAATCTTTTTTGAATAGAACCATATCACAAGTATTGAGTTAAGAGAATGTCTCAGGAAGATGTGAGATGTATAGGGATAAAAACCAACATGACCCCTTCTTTCCATATATAGTAAGGAAGATTGATCTATTAATTCAAGTCTTAGGAAATATCTGTTAATGTTTGGATTCCTTTAGAATGATCTAGGTCTTCTTAACAGATGGATGTTTGTAATCACTAGATCACTAGGAGATGTGCTGCTGGACACTTCAAACTCTATAACCAAAATTAACTCTATGTAGAAGGGAGCTAGGTTGAATGCATGTGATAGAGCACAGTAGCGACAGATCCAAGATTTATGGGGCAGTGTTTACAATGAAGGGACCTGGTCTATTTTTATTTGATCTGTGCCATCCAAAAAGAAAATTGGAATTATAATTAAAGCAAGGGAAATGATAACTTAAGCATTGATTTTCCAATAAAGATGCCAACCCTCAGAACAATGTCCAGTCTCTATGTCCCATACCCTGCTGTGTAGCTTTAAATGAATGAGATCTAATTCTTCAATAAGTTGACTTACACCAGAGTGTGTAAATTTCAGACTCTGATGACTCATCTTTATAGCTGAGATATTGTTCAGGGTTTGTATTAAAGGAACAGTGCTTAGAAAATCAGGGAAGAGGTATCCTCCAGGGACCAGCAGTTTGCTATTGGAGATTCTTTATAGATCCACCTCTGATAAACATTCCTCCTCATCACTATTTTAGATTTCCTCAATCTTCTATGGAGATTAAACACAAAGGAAATACCATTTATCTGTACAGGTAAAATTTATAGCACCTATAATCCTTTCATAAATAGATATATCAACCACCACATTAATACAAAAGTGCAATTGGAAGGCAGAAGGCCATTATATTTACTTACTGTCAGATATAAAGCTGTAGTTGCAAGTCATGCATGATTTTAATATGGGTTGATAATATGCTATCAGTTGGTGGGAGCTATAGATTGAACTCATACAGATTTTTGGCTTCAGCTTCCAAGTAATCAATCATGTCAAGATATGAAAATCATTTCATTCCTTTCAATTGAGAAGAAGATGTGATTTAAAATGCCAGCTCTTAGATATATGACTGAGATTCCTGTAATCAATCAGGCAAAATACACCGTCTAATTTAGTAAATTTCTTGAAGTAGCTTTGGGGGGAAATAAACTTTTTATTGCGTAATATAGATGAAGCTCATACATCATATGTGTATAAATAATAAAGATACACACAGACCTTTATTTTCTCATTTGCTTCTTTGTGCCTAGTGATCTTGGCAAGTAAATGGATTTAAAGGACCTTGAACTACTGGTCTTGGGAACACAGTATTGTCTATTGTATCCGGTCACCATCAACTGTCACCTGGAGACTCATTTCAGACCCAGGTCAGATGATAGTTTTCATTAACTTCTATCTGTAAATAGCCTGATCCCAATATTAGCTATAGATTATAAATTTGAGTTTCAGTTTCTCTATAAGAAGACTAATTCTATCTGTTCATAGGGCCGTAGTGTTATGATAAAGAATAGTAGTGAGAAGGTTTTAAACATGGGAATTCAGTAATACTATCTAGAAACCTAAGTGTATGTTTAAGGCCGGGGAAAGGAATGGTGAAAGATATTGCTTTCACTTCTAAAAAAATTATAAAGAACTGTGTTGTATCTATCTAGATCATAATCATATTCAGAACAACACTTACCTGAGGAATTGACCCCCCTCCCAATCAACCTCTAGATATTGGTAACTTGGTCTTTGCATGAGTGTATTCCTAGTCCTTTTTGAGATACAGATTTCTCATGCATAATGGGAAATTTATATTATTGGATATCATAGCGTTTTAGTTCATTTCTAAAACTATGTGAGTTTTGAGATTTGTTATGGTAGTTTGATGAGAATGGCTCCCATAGGCAGATATGTTTGAAAACTTAGTCCCCTGTTGGTGGAACTGTTTGGGAAGGATTATGGGTATGACTTTGATGGAGAAAGTGTGTCACTGAGGATGGGCTTTGACATTCCCAGCTAGGTCTCTTTCTCTGCCTCCTACTTGATGATATGGATGTAACCTCTCAGCTATTGTCCAGTGTTCTGCCTGCCTGCCTGCTGCCATTTTCCCCACCACGATGGTAATAGACTCTTAAATTTTGGGGATTGTGAGTCCCTAATCAAATGCTTTCTTTTATGAATTGTGTTGGTCAATGTGTTTTGTCATGGAAATAGAAAAGTAAGCAAAATAATTCTTAACCACTGAGCATAGGTGCAACATTCTCTTAGTACTATTATATCATAAATCACAACTTGGACAAGACTCTTTAACCTACCCATGATTTGGGAAATTCTAATCATTTATTTTCATTGATTCTATAATGTTAATATTGTCAGAAAGTTGCATGTGGAAATTTTTTCCATGAGTAAAATACTTTAAAAATGTATTTGTTTTAAAAAATAAAAACAACTCAATGTATATCTATACTCTGTCTCACTCTTATCTTTTAATAGATTTGGTTTAAGCATACGTTACTAGTGTCGGTTGGGTGGGACTCAATGAGGAATATTTTTATGGTTCACTGACTGCACAGATGATTATTTTGTAAACCTTTCTTTGTTCCTTGAATCTTTTAATAATGTGATTTGGAATACTTAAAATGGCAAGTTATTTGAGGCTCAATATAGCAAATTGATTTCTCTACAATAGGCTAAGGACTTCTATAAGTCAGAAAATAGTTTAGCAAGCTCATTTTGGATTTTTTTTTGGAGGAGTGCTAATATCCATGTATACAAAACCTGTTAATAAGTGGAAATTTCATTCCTGAGCAGTTAAAAGTAGAAAATCACCTAGAAATTCAGGTAGTCAGTATAGAGAATGTGTTTGACACTTTCCACTGACACCTGGAATCTTATATGTATGCCTGCCTATGTGTGAGCTTACCTTCTCATTCTCAGCTAATCAACCTTGAAGCTCTGGTTTCTCCTCATTCACCATCTGTGTACTTAAGAATGTGAGTGTTCTGCGTATTCTTTCTTTCATTATGACTGGTTGCCGAAGCTACTCATACTTTATGAAGCACAGAGAATGCTGTAATAAGATTTTGTTACTCCATCATTTCTTCACATGGCAGAAAGCTGGATTCCCCTTTTCCTTCTTGGTCATTAATGATGCACCAGGCTTAGACACTTAGTTCCATTCTAGTGTTTTATTTTTTCTTTCATTTTTCTGTTTCTTAGGAATTTCTCACTTTGACATCCTTGGTTACAGAATAAAGACTTGCTAGGGCCCTTTTTTTTCTGCAGTTACACATCTTAAATATTCTTCACTTATCCACTGGTTGACAAAGCAGCCTCTGTCATCACAGGATGACTATTAGGGCTTTAAAATAGAAAATGGCCTAAGTGTTTATGCATCCTAACAGTTCTAACAGTATGTCTCAGTTCCAAATATGTACCTGAATTTTTAACCCTTTCTTCATTATATCATATGATGTCTGAAACTATAATGATACACTGTGTCACAAAGCACTGAAGAAAATTGAAATTGATTGGCTTGCTCCAATATCCCTCTTGAGTTGAAATTAGAATGATTTGATACCTGTTAAGTAACCAAAAATGTGAAGTAAGTTCTCTTCCAAACATTTCTCTGCCATAACATTTTTTTTCCTACCATGTTCCCCCTCACTTTTGAAATAACTTATCATAGGGTTGAACCGTCTTTCTTTCTTTTAAACTCTCTTTATTCACTGTTCAGGAGCTCTCATCCTGTCGCCTGGTACTAAGTAGTGTCTATACTTAGAAGTCTTTCATATTCAGTTGTGGAGCTTGGTCTGTTTGAGGGGGTCCTGGCAGTGGGATCAGGATCTATCCCTGGTACATGAACTGGCTTTCTGGAGCCCATTACCTGTGGTCAGATGTCTTGCTCTCCCTTGATGCTGGGGGGAGGGGCTTGGTCCTGCCTCAACTGAATGAACCAGGTTTTTCTCACTCCTTATGGGAGGCCTTACCCTTTTGGAGGAGGGCAATGGAGGGAGGGTCTGGAGAGGTGAGGCTAGGGGGGAGTAGGATTAGGAATGAGAGAGGGATCTGTGGTTGGTAAGTAAAATGAATAGAAAAACAAACAAACAAACAAACAAACAAACAAACAAATAAATAAATAAATAAATAAGAAGTCTGTCATATGTCTACAAGCTCTGAATTTTCCTCTGAGTATCAGGCTCATGGATCCATCTGAACATTTGGCATCAGAATTAAATATCTACCTGGCATTTTCATGGTATTGTTAGGATACGTGTCCCAAATAATCCACATATATTTATCAAATGTGCACAATTTTTTAATGTAAAATGTATATTTCAATAAAATTAGCAAAAGATTGAACAATTTATCCCAGTGAGTTGGTTCAGGGGTAGCAGTGCTTTTCATATGAACTTGTCAACCTAACTTAGTTATCCAGAACACAAAGACAAGTGGAAGGGTAGACAGAATTGTTCAAAATGTGTGGATAGATAGGATTGTACAAAATGGATGAATAGATAGGATTGTACAAAGTAAAGGATAGATAGGATTGTACAAAGT
>CABHPQ010156832.1:0-23378 GCA_902168405.1 Peromyscus aztecus | reverse complement strand
AAGGATAGATAGAATTGTACAAAGTGAAGGATAGATAGAATTGTACAAAAGGGAAGAATAAACAGAATTGTACAAAATGGAAGAATAGATAGAATTGTACAAAGTGAAGGATAGATAGGATTGTACAAAAGGGAAGAATAAACAGAATTGTACAAAGTGAAAGATAGATAGAATTGTACAAAATGGAAGAATGAACAGAATTGTACAAAGTGGAAGGATAGATAGGATTGTACGAAGTGAAGGATAGATAGAATTTTACAAAGTGAAGGGTAGACAGAATTGTGCAAAGTGAAGGATAGATAGGATTGTACACAGTGGAAGTACAGGTAATATTACACAAAGCTGAACTCTACACATGTGCTGTGGAATCTATGCCTTCTGAATTAACAATCATTTATCTTTTGAAATTAAAACAACTGTGAAATCCAATACAAACTTTTTCTCTACAATCGTCTCTATCTTTATAAGTTACAGATTGAGTTTTCATTTGCTAGCTATATATTAAGTCTTCTTGCTTTATAACTCACTTTCAATCTGTTAGTAAATCCTGAAAAGCAACCACCAAAAATACACATAGTTCAAGCATTTGTTGTCATATTTGCCAAGCATAGATTTGTCCAAGCCATTGCTAGTCATCTTCATTTCTATAGTAGTTTCCAAAATGGTCTCAACTTCAGTCCTGGTTCTCCTATGCCTGTTTTCAACCTAGGAAATATTGTGAGACATATCACATGTTGTTCCTTCTCACCAGGCTCCCAACATATCTATAGCTCATTCAAAATAAAAGACAAACCCTTTGACTGTTTTATAACTCTCTACACAGTCCCCTGGCCCCTGCTTCTCAGAACTTATCTCCTATTGCTCCTTCCCCTTATTCTGCTGTGGCCAATAGTCATTATATTCCAGGGATATGTCTTCTGACACCTCTGACATTGCTTCTCTGTCTGCCTGGAATGTTTTCTTCATGAGGTAGTAGCCTGCCTTTCCTCCAGGCCTCTTACTGCATTTAGGTCTTTGGACAATGTTTTCATCCTCATAGAGGCCTTTCATAACCAGTGTATTTGAAAATGTACCAAGTGTAACCTTTTGTTCACTCTTAGCCTATAAAATCCCTTGGCCAATGAGTTGTTATCATTTTATTTGGCCTGTATACCTAGTGCCTGGAAAACATCCAACAGAAGTTGTCTGCTCCTCAAATATTGCTGAATTAATAAGAGAATAAAATAAGACAAGCAGTGCTTCTCCCCTATCCCTCTCTCTGTGTCTCTCTGTCTCTCTGTGTGTGTTTCTCTCTCTTCATCCCCTCCTTGCCCCTCCTTGCTATTCCTTCTACACTATCCATAATTATTCCGTTTATTGAGAAACTTATTTTACAACTGTCTGTACTCTGGAGCTTTTCACCCTCTCAGAGCTATAGTGATTAACTCTAATCTTAAGTGGGAAAAATAGCTATAGGTGAAAGAAATCTCACAAAGTGCAGGAATTAAAACTGATGAATATTCATTCCTTTTCTCACTTAAAGTTGTATTTGAGAGCAGTGTTTAGCAGTAGTGACTCAGCGAGTCAGAAACACAATGGCCCAGAAAAGATCATATTACTGACTCTCTTTATTCCTTCCTCTTGGTTATAAGGTAGAGTCAGTGGCTCCAATCCATATACAAGTGCATATAGAGGCCAAATGCAGAAGTCTATGCAGAAGACACCATTTTATTATATGTGTCATGATTTAAGTATTGAAAGACGATTTTTAGAATCTCATTTTCCCTCTGGTGAATTTACCTTTATATCTCCTTGGCTAGAAGTAGGCACACAATCTCAGAATAACAAAGAAAGAAAACTTGATTCAAGTTTTGTTGCCAGATCTGTCCTGTTTATTATTCCTTGCCATCTCCTCCTATTCCTTCTCAGGTCTTAACATACATATTATGCCATGTTGGATATTTTCCCTGACTGATCTTTATCACAAGTCTAGACTGATAGTCCTTCTCCAGAGGGCTCCATAGGCTTTGTTAGAAGAGTGCTTTAATCCTTTCTTATAAGACTCTTTGTACATTCTCTCTCCACCTATAGGACGTTATCAAATACAGCACAAGAAAGCATAGGGCTCTTTGGAAAATGACATAGATTTGTTATTTCTTTTAGACTCTTAAGCATCTACCAGCTACCTATAAAGTGAATAAGTATACCAGAGAATGGATAGATTGAAATTGCATGTATTAAAATTAAAGGCACAGCCGTAGTGTTGGTGGTACATTCCTTTAATCCCAGCACAGAGGAGGCAGAGTTAGAGAGGTATCTGAGTTTGATGCCAATGTGAGTACCAGGATAGCCAGTTCCATTACATAGAAAAATCCTGTCTCAAAAAACCCCAATAATACATAATAATAATAATATAAAAATTAGATGTGCTTTCTCTTAATGAATTGAAAAATCTACCTATTTTTTTTCTAGGATTATCTCAGTCTCTTTCTTATGCATCTCCAGGCCAAAATTTAAAATTTATTATCTTCAACCCTTTTTCCTCCTTCTTTTAAGTACTTGACTCCTGTCATTTTAATACTTTAACATATTTTGTAAATTTATATGTCTTCTGATGTCTGTATGACACAAAACAATAAGGTTTTGTTTCCCCAACATTGATGGGTATCATGATGTAGGTATGTAGTGCAAATAAAATGTTATTTTTTCTAACATTATACACACTTTTTAATATATTATGAATATATAGAGGGCAGTATTTTGGGTGAAGATTGGAGAAGATGATTGTTGTAGTCTCTGTTTATGCTTAAAGTTATGACTGAGTTTGGAACAGTTACTCATCACACAGGGCTAATACTAGTTAAGAGAGAGAAAAAAAGCAGTTCATGGAGGGTTTAGAGGCTATAGAACACTGACCTGAGTTCAACTACCACTTTGCTTTCCATTATATGAAATATTATGTATAGCAGTTAACTACCAAAGCCTTAGTTTTCTTAACTGGGATATAGGGACCAACCCCACTATCTCTCAGGGATTGTAGGGTACTTCCAATTATATTTCCTTTATCAAGTGATTAGTCCAGTGTCTGGCACACAGTTTGTTTTCAATAAGCCCTGAAATTTATTATTGTCATTAGTATAAACAAGGCACCATTAGATAATAAAATATGAAGTAATTGACTGTGCAAAACCATGTGCTAAAGTAATTATGGTAAATTAAATCGATATTTGTGTCTCCTAATGGTTAAGAACAATGTGCTTGGTTTCCCCTACTTTAAGAGGCAGGTATCAAGAAGCTGCTCTATTACAAGTGGGAAAATCAATAAAATCTTTCATAGTTCCCACATTCTTGGGCCCCTCTGATGTTATCACTACACTTGCCCTACTTCCTAGCATTTTATTTCAAGATTTCCTTCCAAGGAACTAGAACATTACATTTGAATCAGCTTGGGAGGAGGGGACTGTACCTGCCTGGACTGAATCTGCCAGGTTGAACTCAATCCCCAGGGGAGTCTTTGCCCTGGAGGAGATGGGAATGGGGGGTGGGCTGGGGGGAAGGTGGGGGGCAGGAGGGGGGAGAAAAAGGGAATCTGTGTCTGATATGTAAAATTAAATTTAATAAATAAAAATTTTTAAAAAAGAGATTTTTTAGGTTTGAAGACTGTTCAAGACAAGGTGGCTTCAAATTCAACCAATACAGTCCCTGAATTGTACAGATAAGGTAATGCATCTTGCGATAATGTCGAGAGCTGTTTGGTACAAGAAATCAAGTTGAATACAGGTTACTGGAATACATAGTTACTCCATATACTACCTTACCTTCTACTGAATTATTCAGGGAAAGAGGAAGCAACAGTCCAGTGTTGGTGATTTAAGAGGAGGATTCCAGACCAAGTTAACCTAGGGACATTAGACATGGATGGTAGTGGTAATACTGGGGAGGCAGTTGGACCTGCGATCCATTCTAAACATTCCTGAGCTATTTTGCTTCCCATTCAAGATGGCTAAATGTCTAATTTGGCCAACTACTTAAAACAAGACTGTCTTCTCAGGATTTTTTTTTAAAACTAAGAATGTATTAATAATTAAATGTAGGTGATATTTGTTCAATGTAAATCAGAAAGGTAAATAGTGGTAAATTTGAAAAGTAGTATTAGCTAATTGACCATCGTCATTCACTGCAGTCTAGATAATATCCTTTTTTTCTCAGGGAAAACCTCATTTATCAAAATATCTCACTGAGCAATATTTTCTGGACATTTCTATTACTCAAGAATATGTTTGAACACATGGGATTATATGTGTATGCATTTTAAAGAAGCACCTTAAAATTATCTAACTGTCCCTCAGCCAGCAATTGAATCTCTTTTATAGCAACACTATATGCTTAGATCAAATAAATGGGAGAACATTGAGAAAGTTCAGGTTTCAATGACTTGTTTGTACATCTGTTTGGAAGGCTAATTACTCCTGAGCTGGAACATGGGATTCTTTATGGAGAGACAGGAGCACAGCAAAGGACTGGCTGGGAACCCAGATACCTCTGCCATGGAAACCCTTAAGACTTATCTTAATCAAAATTCTAAGCTGTGCATGCTTCCTCTAGTGAAAATCCTTCTCTCTGTCCCTGTGTCTGTATAGCTGCCTCTCTTTACCCCTCTCCATCCTTTTTTCTTTTTCTTCCTTTCCTCTCCACTTCGTCTCATCCCCTCCCCATCCATCTTTGTACAGTTGTTCTCTTCTTCATATAGCAAATATTTTAGTTTGTAAATTATCTCCTGCCACATGCAAGAGCCTTTCCTACATTAGATTAAGTTCATCTTCAGGGTTACAACATGAAAATGGGACACCATTTAAATCCGAATTTCCAAAAAAACAAGTACTATTCTTGTCACAATAATGTCTCAATTATTGCATGAATCTTTTCTAGAAACAATGTGCTGTTTAGTTAAAACCCTAACTTATATGAGTAGCATATATATGTGTGTATGTGGGTGAATGTGTGTGCATGTGTGTGTGCATGTGTGTGTGTATGTGTGTATGTGTATACATATATTTGGAAAATATATTGACGTCTTAAGCTACTTATATGAATTGAGGGGTTGGTGTCATAGGACTTGTATGTTTCAAACATTATTCATATTTGTGTTTATGCAACACTGCTTTGGATACCTGCTGCATGTGTGGGACAATATTATATAGAAAGCTAAATATATCTGATAGAATGGTAGACTAATTAGTTCTGAAAAATGCAGTCACTTAGCTTGCAGTAGAATATGTAAATTACCTTCTATTGCAAAAGTGTTCCAAAGCGTGATCTTGGTAAGTGGGGATAGCATATACTAACATCACATGACTTTGTTGGTATATGCAATGTAATTTTTACTCACTGTGACTCTATTCTATGCATAAATGAGGAGACTGAAGTGTTTTCAAAGAGCAGTTTCCTAATGCTTGCTTAGCTCTGGACATACAGTTTAACATTTCAGAGTACTTAATGTAGATTAACACAGTGCTAGGCTTGGCACTTGGTTTACAACTCAGAGCTGTGGTATCCTCAAAATATTGTGCATCCTAATAAACTTATCTGGGGTCAGAGAACAGAAAAGCCACTAGATACTTAGGATAGGCAGTGGTAGCACACGCCTTTAATCCTAGCATTCCAGAGGCAGAAATCCATCTATTCAAGGATACAGCCAAGCATGGTGACTCATGCCTTTAATCCCAGAAAGCAAGCCTTTAATCCTAGGGAGTGACAGCAGAAAGAGAAAGATATATAAGGCATGAACACCAGAAACTAGAAGCATTTGGCTGGTTAAGCATTTGGCTGGTTAAGCATTTGACTGGTTAAGCTTTTGGGTTTTGAGCAGCACAGTTCAGCTGAGAGTCATTCGGATATGAGGACACAGAGAGGCATCCAGTCTGAGGAAACAGGATCAGCTGAGGAATTGCCCAGGTGAGGAAGCTGTGGCTTGTTCTGTCTCTCTGATCTTCCAGCATTTCACCCCAATAACTGGCCTCAGGTTTGATTTTATTAATAAGAACTTTTTAAGATTCCTGCTACACAAAGCAATGCTGAAAAGTAAAGCCCAGTGTCATGAATGAGAAAGAAGAAATCTAGAAAGGTAAATAAACTGCTAAATTCTATATAATGGTAATATGTTAACTTGGAGATTTCAGAAACCTGGTAATTCAGAAAAGAATTTTAATCGCGTGTCCTGCCACTTGTATGACTTAGGAAAGCTGCTAATATCATCAGTCCTCAGCGTTTCTGAACCTGCAGATTCAGGACAAATATGAGGAACATATTTTTAATAAGTTCTTCAGGCAATTCTGAGAATAGTAAGAACTGAGTACCACTAATTTAAGGTATCATAACCTATTCTATGTAGAATTGTGAGCATGCTTGTATAATCCTCAGCTTACGGTTGCAAGTTCTTTTTTAATTTATTTAAATTTGTTTCTCATTTTACATACCAACCACAATTCCCCCTCTCTCCTCTTCTCCCATCCCCTCCCACATTCCCCGCACCCCAACTGCCATCCACTCCTCACAGGGGTAAGGCCTCCCTTGTGGAGTCAATACAGGCTGGCATACCAAGTTGGGGCAGGACCAAGCCCCTCCCCACTGCATCAAGGCTGAGCTAGGTATCCTACTAGAGGGAATGTGCTCTAAAAAGCCAGTTCACGTGCCCAGGATAAATTCTGGTCCCACTGCCAGAGGCCCCACAAACAGACCAAGCCACACAATTGTCACCCACATTCACAGTTCAGTTCCAGGCAGGTTCCCCAGCTGTCAGTCCAGAGTCCATGACCTCCTGCTAGCTCCTTTCATCTGTCTCTGTGCTTTTCCCTATCATGATCCTGACCGTCCTTGATCCTGTAATCCCTCCTCCCTCTCTTCAGCTCCCAGAGCTTAGCTAAGTGCTTGACTGTGGGTCTCTGCATCTTCTTCCATCAACTACTAGATTAGGATCTATGATGACAATTAGGGTAGTCACCAATCTGATTACAGCAGAAAGCTAGTTCAAGCACCCTCTCTACCATTGCTAGGAGTCTTAGCTGGGGTCATCCTTGTGGGTTCCTGGGGGTTTACCTAGCACCAGGTGTCTCCCTAAACCCATAATGACTCACTCTGTCAAGATATCTCTTTCATTGCTCTCCCTCTTCTTCCTTCCCCCAACTCTGCCATCAAGATCTCTCATGTTCCCATCCCCTATCCTCTTCCTTATACACCCCTTCTCCCAGTTTACCCAAGGGATCTTAACTATTTCACCTTTCCTGGGGCCATCCCTGTGTGTCCCTGGAAAGGATGTGGAGTAAGGGAAACACTACTTCATTGCTGGTGAGAGTGAAAACTTGTACAGCCACTCTGGAAATCAGTATGACAATTTCTCAGAAAATTGGGAAACAACCTACCTCAAGACCCAGCAATACCACTCTTTGGCATATTCCCAAAAGATGCTCAACCCACATACCACAATGGCACTTGCTCAGCTATGTTCATAGCAGCATTATCTGTAATAGCTAGAATCTGGAAACAACGTAGATGCCCTTCAACTGAAGAATGGATAAAGAAAATGAGGTACATTTACACAATGGAGTATTACTTGGCAGTAAAAAACAATGACATCATGAAATTTGTAGGCAAGAGGATGGAACTAGAAAAAAAAATATTGAGTGAGGTAACTCAGAGCCTGAAAGACAAACATAGTGTGTACTCACTCATAAGTGGATATTAGACACGAAGCAAAGGATAACCAGGCTACAGTCCACATCTCCAGAGAAGCTAGTTGCAAGTTCTGAAGACCAAACCTGTGGAAGTTTTCTGAGGTGAGGTATGGGAGGAGAGAAATGTAGAAGAGAAAGAGGCACTAAATGGCTGATGGCTGGCATCAGGTTTACTTCTTGGGGTTATTTTTTTTTTCAGACTGAGTTAATTCCAGTTTAGACAGTTCCTTGGGTGATTGGGACCATGTAGTTGTCTATAGATTATTCACCACTCTAGGATTCTAACAATTTATCAGAACTAGTTACAGGTTTATCGCTAAGCCCTTACTCTTTTAAAGACATGGCTTCTCTACAGACGATTAGATGGGAAGGGGTTTAAAATAATGTGTCCCTTATTTCTGCTGCAGAAGAAGTTGAAGATTCAAAGAAGGACCAGATACAGTTGATGGCCCAGAATCCAGAGTGAGGTGAAGTTTGATGAGAAATAAAGGCTAGGGCTAAGGGAATTACTTAATAGGTAAAGTGCTTTCTAAGAAGGCATGAGGAATTACCTGAATTCAGAATACGTGCTTCTATTCCCAGCAATGGGAGACAGCACACTGACAGGCTCACTGGCCAGCAAATCTAGTCAATTGTCAGCTCCGGGTTCAATAGCGTACACAGTCTCAAAATACAGGGTGAAGAAATTCTAATGTGAAAATCAGACCTCTACACTCACACACACACAGATGAGCACACCACACACACACACACACACACACACACACACACACACACACACACCCCATAATGAATTTATTTTAATTTTCTTTCACTTAGATCTTTTTCTTCACTGTTCCTCTTCTTCTTTTCCTTCATTATCAGTTAAGTATTTATTTTATTTAGTTTCTTTTTTAATGATGTTTACTTACATTCAGAAAAATCTACATTGCCATGAAAGCACAAATGAGGAGTTTTCACAAAGTTGGTCACTACCAGGCACTGAAGAAAAACAGTGTTACCAGCATATAGCCATCTGATGTTAACCCCCAGGCCTAGTTCTTTTCTGTTAAACAATTCACCTTCTATGAAAATTCTTCTTAATGCTTATCAAAATTTGGTTTTGTATGTTTGTTTTCTAAAACCACAGCAATGACACCTATAATATTCTATTTAATGTATTACTTCTTTTGCTTGAGGAATTTTTCCAGGTTGTTCAATGTGTTGATAATTATTTTCATCTCCAAATATCCTATTTTTATACATATCAAAACTTATTAATTGTACTATTTGGTGAGTGTTTGGCTTTTTTCCTAATTTGTGGCTATTATTAATAGTAGTATAGCTAACTCTATTAAAAATGATTGCAGTGGAAACTGCTATCATTAATAGCAATCCTGAGAGCATTCTTACACCTGTCTGACAGTCTGCATATCTGCACCGGTTGGATGCACTATCAGCAACAGAGTTCCAGGGTTAGAGGTGTTTATTTATGAAGCATTCCAGAAGGCACCACTAACATAGCTCAGATAATCTACAGTGTACCAGTAGTGACAATACATAAGGGGGTTTTCTTCATTGTGGACAATGTACATATATGTATATGTATCCATATGTCATAGTTTTATTTGTATTATTTTGATATGTGATGATCTCAAGTGTGGTTTTATTTGTGTATGTGTTCTATTATTTTTTTTTGTTTTTAATTCCTTCTGCCCATTTTTCTGTTGGCCTTTCTGATTTTGATATTTTTCTACATTAGTTCTGACTCATTCTGGAAATGAGTGCCACATGCACTAACTATTCCAGTGGCTCCTTGAACCTAGGGAATCACCTTTTTCCTACAGTGCCAGTGTCTTTTGTTGCCCTAGTTTCAATTTCAGCATAGATCAACTTACCTAATTTAATTTTCTTTATATTTGGAGCATTTAGTGTCCTAGTTAATGCGTTTCACTGAATGATGTTATAAACACGTTCTATAGTGTCGTCAAATATTTTATTTGCAATCCATCTTAAATTTTGTGTAGTATCATATAAAGGTCATTGTTTTTCACGTGGTTGTCCAGTTTGCTCATCTAACACCGTTTATGGAAATTACTCTGTTTCCTCATCCAAACTTCCTGTTTCATCTTTTCCATAATTGAAATGACAACACATGTTCCAACAATATTTCCTGAATGTATATTCTGCTCTGCTCCTGTACTGACTCCAGGCAGTAGAAATAAAGTATTTACTGCTTGTATGCTCTTCCCTAAGTCTTCTACTGGAAGCATGTAAGAAACAACCTCTATTCTACCCTGTGTTCCTAAGGGGGTAATAAATAATAAGTGGTTGTTAAATATGGTTAATAATTTTAGCATCTTCTGAATATGAACTATAAAGAAAAGAAAAATGAATGATGTAGAGAACCAAGCGTGGTATGATTCTGTCTTAGAAGGTAGGAAGTTACCATTCAAATAGACTTTAAAGAATATTCTACTTTCCCCAGACATTCTGCACACATTCACAGAGGCATCAGTGGTCTTCGCTGACTGCTGGACTGTTAGATGACTTGGATGGTAGGACAGGAAGAGTGGCACTGAAAATGATCTGGAAGAGTCAGGAGGCAAACCCAGGATCATCAGGCTTGCAATCTTTTTTTCTGTGAGTGTGCAAGGGGAAAACTATTGGAGAGTTTCAAAAGAAAAAAAATGTAACAATCTGCTTTGCCAGGTTGTGTGGGGAATACATGGGGTAACAGGAGATGCATCACAATGAAGAAGGCGTTCTGCTATAGTGGTCTCCAAGACTCACATCAGAGCAGGAAGCCTTGTGGTCATCCACAGAAGATTCATTACATGCTTCTTTCTTGTCCCTGTGAAATTTAAGTATGTTTAGTCTTTTCCAGTCAACCCAGCTGGCCATTCCATATCATGATAGAATCTTATTTCCTAACTACTACCTGTGTTTGAAACCTAACGGCCTGTTTAATATGCTAACTTTGCAAGGAAAAGAACAACTTCCTTCTTTATTCCCTCATGGTAAAAAGGAGAGCAGGTTGTAATTTGGCACTTGAAAGCTGTGAAATCCCAGGAGAATTCAGGTGGTGCTCAGTGAAGGGATGGATTTGTAGGTCTCACATGCTGCATTTCCCAGATCATTGTTTGGAATTCTTGGAGATCATGGACAGGACATTAAGGAACAGATCAGTTTGGAGGTTGCTGTGTTTTCCTTGCCATTTGCTCCCTGTGACCTTTGGTCATGTCCTTCTGGTCCTCAGTTTTGCATCCACTGAATGACCTTCCCACAGGTGCCACTCAGGGTTAATTTGCGGATGGAAAGAGCTATTCCACATGCAAATTGTAGAGCTCATTTGAATTAAAATGAATTAATGCACTCAAGCTTCTTTGATCCAATAGCAACCTCCTGTCCACTAATCTCTGTCATTACTCTCAAGGCTGTTACTTTGTGCTCAGCCACGGTGGGGAGCATAGGGTTTACCTAAATCCCTGGGGAATAGCAATTAAACTATATTAAAAGCTTACTTTTAAGCAAAACGCTCTTCTCAAATGTGATGCTGAAGACACGAGCGTTTTCCCCAGAGCCACTAGATGGCGCTAGAATTCCTTTCTGCCTCTACCTCCTGGCCAGCTCCAGTTATCCTGCTGCCACCCACACTGATCCTGGATCTGAGCAGGCTCCACTGGGGTTGGAATGAATTAGCTTTCTGGGAAAATCTTAGGTCCCACAAGAGTGTGTGGGACAGAAAATGCCTCATGGCCTTGATGATTGAGGAACTTCCTCTTTTCTTGGTCTAACTTTGCTTTACCACCACGTGGCTTATCCATTTCCTTACCAATAGAAGACGGGAAAACAGAACAAAACAAAGCAAAAATAGAGACAGTAGCTTATGGGAGTTTTCAGGTCGTTGGAAACCCTATTCCTAATACTGAAATCACACACAATTTCTGTTTGTAAACATGATGCACGATGTGTGCCAAACTGTTCCTGATGAAGTCATTATCAACCTGCCTTTTCCAGTACTTATGCACCACCCATACTGTCTCAGCTTCCTTTCTAGGTGGCCAGAGAAATACTACCCAGGATTCTCTCTCTATGGGATCGGTAGTTATTAGTTAGGCTAGGCTAATCTCCTCCATGGAGGAGATTCATTTTCCAAACAGCTCATTCAAGCCACCTCTTCCTCCCACTGAAAACCCCAGGGTAGTCCCTTCCCCACCTTCCAAATCAAAGACCACAAGATCACAACACTTCCCAGATGACAGAGTCTAAGAAGCTTCTCATTTCTCTGGTCCAGTAGCTTGTCAGATCCAGTGTTGCAATCTCCTGGAAAAAATTAAGACACAGATTGCTGGATGTCATCCAGAGTTTATAGATTAGGGAGTCTAGAGACAGTCCGAGAACTTGCGTTTTCACCACTGAAGCCAAGATGAACTTCCTTCTTCCAGGGACCAAAGGGATTGTCCCACTCTGTTTTTTGACAGGTGCAGAACCTGAGGTCCACTGAAGTGATTGCTCAAGGCCACAAAGTAAACTGAAATGAGTCAGGCCTGGGATCCTGGAGTCTTTTAAGCACAGCTCTGTTAAGTTCCCATTCAAATCGGTGCTCATTAGAAAATTTCTTTTCTTCCCTTTATGAAGAAAGGATTTGCTGAACAAATTTACAGATGAAATCGGAAGGTAGATGAATTGTTTAATCTGTAATTACTTAAAATAGAGCTTTTTTTTTTTTTAGTTTAAATTAAAGCATGGACTATGAGGAACCTGGTTCTAAGGGCAGGGACTGACCTTTTCATGCAAGCACCACGGTGAAGCTCTTTGTAGCAGCCCTTGCACCTGGGCAAAAATCCAAGGAAACTTGCTCTCTTGATTTACCACCCTCCCAACAATTAATGTCAACATTTTTTCTCTCACATCTCAATACCAGGTCGGAGTGCTTCCTTATAATAACTTGAACATTTTAGATTTTCTAAAATGCCCAAAGAGAAATGAACAAATTAGCGATTTACTTAGAAAGGATTTCTTTTTCCTAATAAATTTCTCCACAATTGGAATTGTCAACCATTGTGGTAAGTAGTTTGATTATACAGATGTATGTATCTATGTTATAATCATTATAATAATAGCTATAAATTTATTTTTACAGATACCTTCTGTTTGGCCCAACAGGTAACTGGCTTTCAAGTGGTTTTATTAATAATGTAAAGTTTCATTTTTATACTCTATTGAAAACTAAGCATAACTTACCAAAGTGCATCTAAAGGATAATGAGAATATTTGAGAATAAAGCCAAATTTATTCTCATAGTATTTGAATTAAAAGCCATGAAATATATCCATCAAAATGTTCATCCCTTCTACTTCAAAATGAGATTGCTCTTTGAGAGAGGACTTTCAAAGAGGTAAAATGAAGTCCAATAGGTCTTCATTCATATGAATGTTCTCACAAATGGAGATGATTAGAAGATCAACAGAAAAGGAAAGCTATTCATAGAAGAAAGAGCATGTGAAATTGTGTGGCAATGGCATACACCTTTAATCCCAGCACTCGGGAGGCAGAGCCAGGCAGAATTCTATGAGTTTGAGGCCGGCCTAGTCTACAGAGTGAGATCCAGGACAGGCACCAAAAGTTCACTGTAGCACGAATAGTTAGAAAGTCTTTTTAATAAAATCAAACATAATGCCAGTTATTGGGGTGAATGCTGGAAGATCAGAGAATCAGAACAAGCCACAGCCACCTCACCTTGCCAATTCCTCAGCTGATCCTGTTTCCTCAGACTGGAAGCCTCTGAGTCCTCATCCATAATGAATCTCAGCTGAACTGCTGCTAAAAAGCCTAAAAGCTTAACCAGGCCAAAAGCTTCTAGTTTCTGGTCTTCATGCCTTATACACCTTTCTGCTTTCTGCCATCACTTTCTAGAATTAAAAGTGTGAGTCACCGTGCCTGGCTGTTTCTAGTGTGGCTAGATGGATCTCTGCCTTTGGAATGCTAGGATTAAAGGTGTGTATGCCATTTTCTGGCCTCTATGTCTGTCTAGTGGCTGTTCTCTTCTCTGACCCCAGATAAGTTTATTAGGGAGCACAATATTCTGGGAAACACAATATCAACACAGTAGTCTTGAAAAGCAAAAAAAAAAAAAAAAAAAAAAAAAGAAGAAGAAGAAGAGCATGTGAAACACAGTGATGAATAAATGAGACAGCATCCTTGGAAGAAATTTTATGTGTTGACACCATAGTCTTGGACTTGTAGTTTTCAGATATGTAAGAAAATACATTTCTGTCTTCTAAACCACCAGGCTGCAATACTTGATAGTTTACAATGACAACTATTAGGAAAAAAAAAACTAAAATTAATGCATACTCATGGATGGGAATATTGGGTTGAAACACACAGATGGCAAGTATCTTCTGAGACAGATGATGCAGGGATGTTCTTAATAATGAAGTGGAGTTTGCTAAGTATACATTAAGAAGATATTCTTTAAGGAGGATGTATGTGCAATTGTATGTGCAATTCCAGTTACTTAGAAAACAGAAATACCCATATGCAATAAATAAAATAAATAAAAACAATAAAAGTCAAACATTGTGAAAGAGTCAAGAATTTATGAATCTTCAACAGATTATCTTTAAAAATTCAAGTACATGTCCTGTCTATTCCTAACTAATTACTGCACAGCACCAGCATATGTGGCTTTGTGTGTATGTGTATGCAAGAGCAACATCCAAGGCTGGGTTTGTAGCTCAGCTGGTACAATTGTTACCTAGCATGTATGAAGACCTGGATTTCACCCCCAGCATTACATAAGCCAGACATAGTGGTCTTTACCTACAGTGCTAGGAAGAAAAGTAGAGGCAGGAGGATCAGAAATTAAAAAATTATCCTCAGTTATATAGAGGGTTTGAGGCCAGCTTGTGATGCATGAAGAAACATGTTTCAAATCAATTAATCAATCAATCAATCCAAACAATCATCAACAAAGTAAACACACACAAATAACTTATATTAGGAACTTAGAGCTCCTACATAGTTTCTCTAATCCCAAGTGACCAGGTTTATACATATATATATATATATATATATATATATATATATATATATATATATATGCAACACTAAATGGAGTCAGTCAGTAGGTTGTACACACACACAACAACAACAAAAATAATAATAATAATTAAAAATAAAACATGAATTTGGGATGAGGGAAATGGGGAAGGAGTTGCAGGGGAGTGAGAGGCAGGAGTGATGCGTATGACATCCTCAAAAATATATAATTAAACATCACTGTGTCAACTGGAGTGACACTTTGAAGATCAAATAAGTTGGTATGAAGAAAAGAAGGCTTATAGGATTTCTAATTTTTAGGAAACTCACCAAGAGTAAGGATTATTTTTTTACTCTTTAATGTTTAATCTGTGAGTATCTTAGTCCTTAAAATCTAGGGGTTACTGACTAGATAATTTTAGAATAAACAAATGTTAGAAAAGAGAATTATGTGATAAAATAACCCATGCTTCCATTCTGTCTTTCATATGATTTTGTAGAAATGTTATGAGCAGATTAATAGATATTACATTCCTGTCTTCTTGATAATGATATTCCAACAGTGAGTATTAAAGCCCACAATAACAGTGGTCTAATATGAATACAATCAGTGTATATTGATGAAAATCACAGATAAAGGCATGTTCTACATATGGGTCCTCCAGATCCTTATGCATCCTGGGAGATTTCATTTTTATTTGCAAATTTGAAGCATTGAAAACCAGCACACTAACTCTCATTTTAGAAACCTAAAAATATATTTAAAAATAAGATATCCATTTATCTCAGCTATCTGGAAAAGAAGCTTTAATGTACCATTCTCAATTTTATGGACATTTGTATATACTACAAGTTAAGTATCATTATCTTCATTTTCTTTTTTGTTTTCCTACAGATTTTAATGTTGTATTTTTATTTTAATGATTTTCATTGAAATAGAATTACATTGTAGCTGGAGTTTTTCTGTGTCCACCCAGCTCCTGCAGCCGCTCAGACCCAAGTAAATACACAGAGACTTATATTACTTATAAACTGTATGACCATGGCAGGCCTCTTGCTATCTAGTTTTTATATCTTAAATTAACCCATTTCTATAAATCTATACCTTGCCACATGGCTTGTGGCTTACCAGTACTTTACATCTTGCTTCTCATGGCAGCAGCAGCTGGCAGCATCTCCTGAATCAGTCTTCTACTTCCCAGAATTCTCTTCTTTCCTCATCCCATCTATACTATACTTCCTGCCTGGCTACTGGCCAATCGGCATTTTTTTTTTACCAATCAATCAGAGCAACACATTCACAGCATACAGAAAGACATCTCCAGCATTATATCACTCTCTTTTCTCCATTTTCTTTCTCTAGTCCCTCCCAGCTGCCCCCTTCAACCTTCCCCATGTCCCCCCCACTCTCAAATTGATAGTTTTTTTATTATAATATATATACATATAAATAAATAAATAAATGAATATATGTGAATATATGAATGCATTACACAATTCATATATATTACACACATTCATATATAATATGAATACATGCATATACATTCTATACATATATGTATATATATTCAACATGCTGAGTACATGGAAGTGGGAAAATTTCATGGGGTCCCACTCTTAGACAAAGAACCATAAACAATGAATGACTGGTGGGAAAAGGAGAATTGGTCTTTCCAAGGAATGGTCACCTATATTTTTGTGAGTGCTGAAAACACACAGGTAGCAAAAGCAAACTCAGGTAACATTTTAATCTTCAAGTTTGTTCACTATTTTATTAACTCATATTATACTTAGATTGTTTTCTTCCCCCACTGAACATTCCTTTTAAACCCATTTTTAATATATCCATATTATCATATAACATGTATTTAGCATGCTTTGTATAATAAGGCTTTGGCTTGTATTCAGTTTTCACTATTAAGGGATGCATTGTTAAGAACCTTTTGGCACACAGACTCATACAAAGGGTTAGTAAGTCAACAGCCTCAACTAAATTATAAGGCACCTGCTGACTCTTGCCAAGGTGTTCTCAAGTACCACACTGTTAAGTGCACACTATGTTTATATGTTTCAGGAATGCTAGGGTACGTGCAATAAAACAACATCAACCTTTTTGTGGCTTTCGCAACCATTTCTGATTTCTTGATTTCAGTGTCTGTGGTCCATGGCTCATTTATGGGTCTTGTCCTAGGACCTAGAATGGAATTGGGATATGCTGTTCTTGGCATGAAAATGCAAAGATATTGGCATATGTTGGTGATAACTTTTAATGCTGCTAAGCTAAGTAAGGCACCTGCCATTGTAGTCACATCAAGCATGTCAAAACAAATCAGGTGTAGCCTGCATATCTGCATAGGATTAAAGACTCTCTTTCAGGAAGACCACAGCCTCTCCTATGCAGATGGAACTGGAAGATATGGTAGCAAATACACAGAACAAAAAACACAGTCTACAACATTTTAATACTTCTACATTCCCTACAGTTGTACTAATGCTGTATATGACCATTTTTGAGTATTATAAAAACTAGGGTGGAGATGTTAATTTTATTTAAATTTCAGGTTCATTTACTTCTAAGATTTTAAATAGATTTTTGTGGTCATGGCTCATGCCACTTAGGTTGCTTGTTTTTAAGTTCTTTGAATATTTTTATTGCACTCTAAAAAATATTTTATAATGAGGCTTTTTTTCTAAAACAAAAATGTTAATCATGAGCATATCTCTGGGTAGGGGTCACATTCACTGAGTAAAATGATTTTAAGCATAAGGACCTGAGTATGTTCTTAAGAACCCAGTATCTAAGAGGCAGAAACAGGAGGAAGGCTTGTGTGATAGCTACCTAGCCTATTTGATGACCTGAGGCCATTGAGAGACCCTGTCTCAAAAACAAGATTAAAGATTCCTGGAATGGCATTCAGTTTTCTTCTAGCTTCTGTATGCATATGCACATACAGGAATGTTTACTCCCACATCAATGCAGGTGTGTTGACACACAAACACACACACACACACACACACACACACACACACAAATAGCAAGATGTTCCTCATTAAGTTTACTGTTTTTCTTCTTTTCATTTTTATTTCAGTTTTGATAATGAACATACTAAAATTTGCTTTTAGTTGGATGTATCGCTTTTACTAAATTGTCTTATTCCTCTGTGCTTAGAGAGAACTTTGTCCTCCAAACATCAGATGCAAATGTGGCCATCCTTCCAACTGAGCTTATTTCTCAGAGTATGAGATAAGTGTATAGCACGCTTTCCCTGTAGTGAGCCAGCAAATGATACCTTTTTGTACCTGCAGCATCTTCTTAATTGGAAATAGGAGCACAGACCAGAAAGCATACTGAACAGTTGAGCCACCTGATGTAACTTCTAGAATGCACTTTGGGGCTACATTATCACATGACCTTCAGCAATTCAAATGACTCTTCTGATTCCTTCATAGTTCATCTATAAAATTAAAACAGGGGATTGCAAAAAAGCCACTTCACAGTAAATCTCCTTGACTCCTCTGTATAGTCTGCAGTCTTAGGAAACACCCACCACTCCCATACCTGTGACTAAGGCAGGGAAGACTAATTATCCAGGCTGTCCAGTGAATCTGTATCTTCCACAACATTTCATGAAGTTGCTGAATAAACATGTCAGATATAAGTAACTTAGCTGTAAAAGTATTAAAAGTCAGACCTACAATGGATTCTAACCTAAATGCCTATGTTTAGGTAACTGAACTAAGAGATTTTGTGCTTATCATGCACTTAAAGAAATATTTTAATTCTAATGATATCCAGCATTCTAATTTAACTGTATTTAATGCCCCACTAGCTCCCTGTGTATGTGTGTGTGTGATATTGTACATGATTATGTGTTAGCACAGAAGCACAGAAGCCATTGTGTTTGTACATTGTAGCCTTCATAAAAAACACCAACATGCCCTTAAATATCCAGTTCAAGGAACAAACACTAAAATTTGGAGTTTTGAAAATCTCCTATGATATTGGGTGTCAGTGGCATTGTGGAAGTGATTTAATCCACTCTTTGTATTTGACCTCTAAATCTCAGCTTTTAAAATTTAGGTAGTGCCGGGCGTTGGTGGCGCACGCCTTTAATCCCAGCACTCGGGAGGCAGAACCAGGTGGATCTCTGTGAGTTCGAGGCCAGCCTGGTTTACAGAGCTCCAGGAAAGGTGCAAAGCTACACAGAGAAACTCTGTCTCGAAAAAAACAAAAAAACAAAAAAACAAAAAACAAAAACAAAAACAAAAAAAACAAACAAAAAAATTAGGTAGTATGTCTGTCTTGTGCTAGTGTGTGTTTGTGTGTGTGTGTGTGTGTGTGTGTGTGTGTGTGTGTGTGTTTTATTTTTGTTATTTTTTTCTATATTTCAGTCTTTAGCAACCTCATATTTTTCTGAAAGGAGATCATTTTTATTTTTAAAAAACAACAATTGATATAAATCTATTGGTATTGAATATATTTATAACTATATGATTATGGTTATATTCATTAGTAATTATGATTGTAGATATGATATGCTTGAGATTTCAGGGAAAAGGTTGTAGAATGTCCCCATAGATAAATGAGTTTGTATGTTGGTATGTGCATGTGAAAACAGGTATCTTCAGAAACCAGAGGTGTCAGATCTCCCTGGAACTGGAGTTACAGGTGAGTAAGCTATCCAGCTGAGTATGGAGAAACATCATTACCAAAAGCAACTTGGGAAGGAAAGGGTTCACTTCACTCGCAGTTCCACAGAACAGCTCATCATTAAGGCAGTGAGGGCAGGAATTCAAGCGGAGCAGGAACCTGCAGACAGCAGATGATGCAGAGGCCAGGCAGGAGTTATTGACTTGATCATCAGGCTGGTTCAGCCTGCTTTCTTATAGAACCCAGGACCACCAGCCCAGGGATAGTATCTCCCACAAGACAATCTTTCACAGGCATCTCCAAAGACACATCTCCCAGGTGATTTTAGATTCTTTCAAATTGACAGCACTAACCATGACAGAAAAATAGAAGAAAATACAGTGATATTGGTAACTTTACATATTTGTAGTCATTCTTTTGTTTTGTCATATTTATGTATAATCTTGTTTAGAAAATATATTATGACTTTCAGCTATATGTTATAAAGATATGACTAGTTATTATGGGTCAAATCTTCTACACTGTACAATAGCACCCACCCAGCATATTTGAAAATCCTTTGTGTATGTGGCAGCCTAGAACTAGGGTATTACATGGAAAAGTTAAATAACAAGGGAAGAAACGAAACAACTAGCCAATGACCAGGCAGGTTCTTAGTGATGATGTAAATTCTATCACCTGCCTCTTAAGATTTTTAAATCCGTTACTTACCAGTATATTAAACACATTTGTCCTACAAAGCATATCATATTTTTTGCATCCACAAGACTCAAAGTCATGAGCTTTTTCTTTCAGTTGGCCAAGAGGAAGGATGAAATTTCCTTTCTTTATTGGCTTTCCATTGCAAGTGGTAAACTATATAAATGTGGTTAAATTGAAGAATTGAAATAAAATTTATGTAGGGAATTAAAAAGCATAAGTTAAAGATACTTGCCTCCACTGTAGTTTAGAAGAGTTAGAATTTTACCAGGCTCATGAAACATTATGGAAGAGGATTGTGGGTGGACTGGGCAATATATAGAAAACAATATTTATAAACAATGAGTTAGATTGACAAAAGGACATTGCAGGAGTAATTTGTGATAATTGATAAAGACTTTTTTCTTGGAAGATTGAACTGTTTTCTCTGCAATTTAGTGAGGTATGACATGTATAATTACAGTGTTTTAGCTGGAAGGCTCTAATGGTTAGGCTATGTTCTGAAACCTCTATTGCTTTAGAAGTCTAAGGTTCTATTATGTTTAGTTTCTAGAGTTCCATATGGATTTTTGAGCATCTCATGAAGTTATTGCACTGCAAGTTTCCAGTCTGATGTTGGACTAGAATTGGAAAATATCTGGAAGGTGGCTTAGTTACCTGGTCATTCAGGTGGCAGTAACTACTGAAGAAGATTCAGTTTGTTAATGCTAAATATCTATGATATTGTCTTTCCTGTCATTGTAGGATAACTTCTAACTAAGAAAGAGAACACAACTGATTTACATTGAAGTGAGAAGGTAACTATATTGATTGTGGTTTGTGTAAGTTACAAATTTATCTTTAAAAAGTTAAGTAGAAGTGGGGTAATGATATTTTATTTGTATTTTTAACATGGATGGAAGTAAGTGAATAAAATACATAAATTATTATACATGGTATAAAATAACAATAAGAAGAAAAGTTCATAAAAATATCTATGGCATTCGTGGATTTTAAATGTAGAACAAGAAGAGACCTTGTGTTAGAAAATTGCTGTAACAAATTCTTTAATGGTACATATTTTCCTAAGTGGGTTGGATTAGAAGAGATAGGCTGTAATTTCTTTCTTTATTCATTCAAAATCAGGTGTTTGCTCATTCTAGTTGTTATGAAATTCTGATGCTGTGTAGCTGTTTCCTTTAGGCTAGTCAGGACCTTTGTTGTTACATAAAGGCAGATGAGATCCCTCACCAGAAACTCTCAGGAGATTGGACAAACTAGTAACATCACTTGGTAAAGGGAGGAGGTAGAATTAAAAGGCTCCAAACATTCTGAAGGTTCTCATAGGCACTTCTATTCTCTGAGAATATATAAGCAATAATGAATTGGTTGTTGAATTATGTAGGGAATACTTTGAAAGGGTAGCTGCTTGAAGTTAGCCAAGAATCACTTCAGTCTGAATGTATGTCATGCTAAGTGAGTGGTTAGATAGCAGTGTAACTGCCTATATATTGTCTAGAGCAGTGGTTCTCAACTTTTCTAATGTTTCAACCATTTAAAACAGTTTGTCATGTTGTGGTGACAACCAGCCATAAAATTACTTTCTTGCTACTTCACAACTGTAAGTTTACTGCTGTTATGGATTGTAATGTGAATATCAGATATGCAGGATATCTGATATGCACCACTGTGAAAAGCACATTTGGTCACCAAAGGGTTTATGACTCACAAGTGGAGAACCCCTGGTCTAGAAGATATCCCAATGATGTAACTGCATTGCACTACCATGTGTCTTATAAGTAACATTAGGAAACTTTGGTATATCAAGCTGGACATGTATGGAGTTTTTTGTTCTACCAATCGCCTCTCTGTGTGGGGAATATGTATTAATGCTTATGTCTCCTCAAAAAAAAAAAGTCATGCAACAGGTAAATGTGAAGGAAACCCAATTTGTACATTATTTCTTTATGCTCTTATACAACTGTGACTTATATTTGTTGTCTTTTATTCCTCTTCTCTTAACATTTTGTTAAACTTAATGTAGTCTTTGAGGCCTGTAGAGCTTTCTCTGCAGGTTAAGAGCATTTGGTGAGCAAACAGGAGGACCTAAGTCTGAATCTGCGCACTTAGGTAAAATCATTAAAGTCTGTCACATAGACTGAAACCCCAGCACTCTGTGGACCAGAAAAAGGAGGACCACTGTGTCTCACCACCTACCATTATAACTTTAGGTTCAGTAGGAAACTCTGTATCAAGGGAATAGACAGAGAGTCATAGACTCTCCTCCTCTTGCCATCATGCTGCAGAGTGGTGTCTGTGTGTGTGTGTGCGCACACACACACACACACACACACACAGACACACAGACACACACAGACATACACACACACACACACACACACACACACACACACGCCTGCATGCACACACCACAGATATATCCATCCCACATCCCCTGCTCCAGGAATGACTTACCTGGAAGTCATCAATAACTTCCATGTTACTTATCAGATGGTCAATTCTCAGTTCTGAGACTTCCTGTTCTTAGGTATTGATGGTTCAGGTCATCTTTATTACTCTTACATACTCGTGTAATTTTGTCCTCATATTGAGTTCTCTCCTGTTTTACATCCTAACTTACCTGGCTGATGCACCTTTTCCCCTTTAACTTGACCATCATGTGTATGCATGAGCAATACTTGAATGTTTCCTTCTCTAATATTGTCTGTCTGGTGACCTCTTATTTACACCTGGATTAAAATACTATCTTGGTGGTAAAGATATTCAAATATCCATACATCATAAGTATCTGTGTGTGTAATTTATTTTTTAAGTGTGTGTTCTGTATGCATGTATGAAAATGTACCATGTACCAACAGGGGCCAGAAAAGAGCTTTAACATCCTCTGGAACTGGAGTTACAGACATTTGTGAGCCATCATGTGTGTTTGGGAACCGAACCCATGTCATCTGCAAGAACAACAAGTGATCATAACCACTCAGTCTTCTCTACAGACCTCACATTTATTTTAAACTTTTCTTCTGACATCCATCTGGCTATTGAATATGTACATGTAGATATGGAACTGGCCTTTCAAAATGAGAAGTTAAAAACTAAAGTGATCTGTCTTCCTAAATCTACTACACCCAAATTTTTCTCATCTAAGTTTTGATTCCTATGTTGGATGTATTGCTCTTTCTCATTATTTCTCTTTCTTTGTTTCTGTCTATGATTATCTTTCTCTCTGTCTGCCGCTGTATCTCTTTGTGTTTCTCTCTCTCTCTCTCTCTCTCTCTCTCTCTCTCTCTCTC
>CABHPQ010156830.1:0-18334 GCA_902168405.1 Peromyscus aztecus | reverse complement strand
TATATATATATACTGGATTTCCAATCACTATCTCAGACCATGATTGATCGAGCAATCTCTGCCCTACAGACTTGAGTGGTGGAGTCTTTAGGTGCCAGAAGAAGAGAATTCCAGCATTATCCAGAAGTGTAAAAATGAGTCCTCAATCCAGGGTCTACAATCTGGGGTGAGCTTCAGATTAAATTTCTACGACAACCTCATTTCTTTCATACTATCTGGAAGTAACCAGGATCCAAACTTAGGGGGGAATCCTAGGCGGACACCATCAGCTCTTATTAACCTAGAAATAAACCACCAGGTGGTGAGGAAAGAGCTTTACTGTTAATGTGGGATATGCTTATGGTGGTGAAGGATGGGCATAGGCTTGACAGTCACGGTGGCCACGAAGAAGGTTTCACTTTGTAACAAAAGGGCGTCTGAGGACAAACTCACCATTCCCCTCCCTGGACCACTGCCTCCTGCAGCTGGCATGGGCATACATGGTTGCACACACCCAACTTTCCATTTACCAGACTCTTCTAGTCACCTGACCAATGCCATTTTGCTCCCAGCAACCTAAGTATCCGCAGTAGACAAAATCGGTTCCAGAATCAAATCAATTTACCCATAAAGGGTCAAACCCAACTTTAATTTTCATGAGTATTGTGTAGCATCCATCCATCAGGACAGCCACCAGTGTGGTATGCAATGTGCCTCCTGAGTTGCTAGAAATGAAGGACCCTGGATAGGGTCATATATAAGTAAGTATGGAGCTATGCCACATGGAGGGTGGGTATAGACATCCCTTGTTCCTGGTGGCTTCTGTCGCCTGATTTTCTGAGAACTGCTAAGGTTTGTGAGAACCACTGGCATTTTGCTGTGTGTGGAACCTGGCATTTTACTCCGGTCCACTCTACTCCAATCGCTGTCTGATCATTTACCTTCCACAGCTGAGAAAGTTCTCCTTTGTAGCTGGCATAATATCCTTAAAATAACGACAATGAAACATTAAACTCTGCTGACCATACCCTTTCTTTGATGAGAGGAGCCCTCCAAGTATTCTTGTTCTTTGATTCTGCTCTGGTTTGTTTGTTTTTTTCCAGATTCTGCTCTTCTTATGTCTTTTCTCAGGTCTACCAGGGGAAGATTTTTGAGATTAAAAAGTAGTCTCTACAATGATGTAGACTCAGCCCCTTTTGGTTAAAAAAAATGAATAAAAGATGTTTGTTCCTAGCAGCTAAGAGTCAAAAACACCAAGCTAAGGCAGGCTTGGTGTCCACGGAGGTCAGGAGAGGACCACTGTACTCTCCAGTGTCTGTTGTTAACATGGACGTTTGCTCATTTCCTTTCATTTCCTTCTATACATGGCTTGGTTACTTACATCTTTACATCGCCAAAAGGCCATGTAAATATTTTTTTTCCCAACGAAAGGGTTATCTTTGCCAACCCACAGATGCCTACAGTGATGTTTAAAAAAAAATAGCTAGTTGAAATATAACCTTCCCATATCTGCACCTATGAATGTAAGGAAACCATCATGAATGTTAGCAAAGGCTTGGGGATGATGTCATGAGGTCTGTGTAGACATTGGAGGCATGCAGTGCTGGTGTGGCTTGTCACTCTGTCCCATCAGTGGTCTGTGGAAGCAAGGCTCAAGTTCCAACTAAGGAGATGTCTGAAGCCTAGTGGTGTTAAGTACTTTCTCCAAGGTCACGTGTTTAATTATGTGATGGATTTAGGTTCTCTGAGGTTATGTGGATCTTGGTTCTACAGCTAAGTTCTCCTGATTCCTATTCCATTGCATGAAGTATATAGTTCATAGGAACTGTACCGCAGATGTTTAAGAGAATGGGGCAGGGGTATAGTTCTGGGGTAGAGTACTTGCTGCAAATGTGCAAGGGTACTGGGTCCATTTACAGTGTCCCCACCCCCAAATGACAGAGAGGGAGTCACAAGATATTTTTTGTAGCCTTCACCTCTTCCAGTCACCTTAGAAGGCTCATGTCTTTCCAGCCTGTTTTGGGCACCAAATCTCTCTTCTTTCCAAGCAAAGCATCAGGAAGCTAAGAGCTTTTAGTTAAATGGTCAGGACTTCTGACAGCTCTGGAGTCCTTAGCAATCTGCTCTTCCTGTCATCTATCATTCCCAGGAAGATGGTTGTCAGCATAGAGTGGGACCACTCCAGTCACCTGTCTGACAGGCATCAGGGCAAATATTGTGAAGGATAATTACAACAGCACATTTAGTCTGCACAGTAAACGGAGCCACTGAGGAATGATCGTCCCTTTCTGAGTATGTTGATGATGGAAGACAGTGAGGTGAGCCGTCTCTATCTAGCAGTCAGTCACCTGTCTAACGCTATCAAGAAGCTTAAACCAAGGTGGATGAGCAT
The DNA here is from genome assembly GCA_902168405.1 of Peromyscus aztecus. Lineage (NCBI taxonomy): Eukaryota > Metazoa > Chordata > Mammalia > Rodentia > Cricetidae > Peromyscus > Peromyscus aztecus. The sequence continues at coordinate 15,963 of CABHPQ010156830.1, read as the reverse complement.
GTTGGGGTATGAGCTACTGAATGCATGCTCTACCCCTTAGGCAACTAACTTACTAAAATAAAAAAGCAATGAACTATTGAACCACACATGTAGTGTTACATACCTGTAATCCTAGTGTTTGGGAGGCTGAGGCAGGAGGGTAGTGAGCTCTGGCCCAGCCTGGCCTATTTAGTGACTTTGTATGGGCTGCCTTGCAAGACCCTGTCTCAAAAACAAAACAAAACAAAACAACACCCAAAAACCAAAAACCAAATCAAAACAAAAACCTCTACCCCACCCCCAAAAAACCCAAATCAAAAAAAAAAAAAGACAACAACTAATATTAAAGTAATCAAAATAGGGCTAGGGAGCAGCTCTTACTCACATGGGCCAATCCCTTGGCTCAATTCCCAGGATCACAAAAATATAATGAAAGAGAATGGACAATGCTGTGGGATGTTCTGTATGGCAAATGTGTTGCTAATAAAACACTGATTGGCCAGTGGCTAGGCAGGAAGTATAGGCGGGACTAACAGAGAGAATTAAAAGAACAGGAAGGCGGAGGGAGTCACTGCCAGCCACCGCCAGGACAAGCAGCATGTGAAGATGCCAGTAAGCCATGAGCCATGTGGCAAGGTATAGATTTATAGAAATGGATTAATTTTAGATATAAGGACAGTTAGCAAGAAGCCTGCCACGGCCATACAGTTTGTAAGCAATATAAGTCTCTGTGTTTACTTGGTTGGGTCTGAGCGGCTGTGGGACTGGCAGGTGAAAGAGATTTATCCTGACTGTGGGCCAGGCAGGAAAACTCTAGCTACAGGACAAGCAAGTCAACCTGTAGCACTGCTGTGCTGGAACTACTTGCTCTCACCTCAGAAGACACCTTCTCACATTCACAGCACTCTCGGCTTTCCTCTGGTCCAAACAAACTCTCCTATCTCTGTGTCTTCCTTAAACTCTTGGGCTCCCTCACTCTCATTCCCCAGGATGAAAACAGCAGAAGCCAGACAGCCCACCTGGTAGGAGGAATGTGGAATTCATGCATGAACCTGGCCCTGGACTCTACTTCTGTTTCTCAATGGTTCAAGGTCCACAGGCATTTATTTCTCACCTGCTAGATCTGAGAGGCCTTGCACTCAGACTGCATGGGATCACAAAGATGAATCACACAGCAAAAAATGCTGAAAAAGAGAAGTGTCCCTACCCTTTCAGCTTCATCCTGCAGTCAGACAAGCCGACCGGAGTGCCCCATGCTAAGTACTGTGATGGCAGTGAATGGCGCTGAGGAAATTTATGCAGAACATAAGTGTGCTTCGAACCAAGAGCACTCAGGATTTGAATCTGCAGTGATTGGCTTCAGGTAATGAGAACTGGAGAGGGACATAAGGACTCAGAGCTGCTTTGGAGTCGGAACTGAAGTCTCTGCTGCATCATGGATCTTTAGCCTCTTCTCTGGAGTCATTTTAGTATGCAAAGCCTTCTCATCTGTGGCACCACCCAGAACAGGAAAGCCTGCTCACCTCCCACCTATAACTGCCAAAACAGAGGGGACTTTGGTGGCCTGAGGTAAGTCTCTCCTGTTTCATTTGAGGGTTTTGAAGCCCAGAGACCACCCTCGGTGACAAATGGTGAAGTCAGGAGCTGAACCCATCTGCAATCTGAGAGTCCTTCCTTTCGTCCATCAGTTCATATCTGCAGTTCAGTCCTGGAAACTTAAATGTATGAGGCAACATACTCTTGAGGGATGGAGGCAACAGAAGGTGTGTATGTATTATAAACAGGATTTGTTAGATTGGCTTATATGGTAAGTGGTAGATATTCCAGCAATGGCCATCTGTATGCTGGGGATACTGAGAGCCCATGTTGCTCAATTCATTCAGTGGTAGCCTGGACAGTGTGCTACCTCTGGTCGTGTGTGTGTGTGTGTGTGTGTGTGTGTGTGCTCGCGCGTGTGTGCGCGCGCACAGGTTAACACCACAGGTTAACAAAGAGCTGAGTGACAGATGTGGGCTATCTCTTTTGGAGTTGTTGGCTAATGACCCCAGACATTATAGGTTACTGCCCATGTTCTTGGTTGCCCTCCAGAACTTGGCAGTAAAACCCTGTTACTGAACACACCACATACTTGAGTTCTAGGACATAATGAGATTCAGCTGGTTCCCTCCTAGAGGCTTCATTCACACTGGATAGCTTTCACAGTGCTAGAAGGTGCTATGGCGACTCCCTGGGAAACAAAACAAACATCGGTCTTACCCAGATGTGAACGTTTTGAGCTCCAATAGCTGTCCTGGAAAGAAAATGTTAAAAACCCTTTACACACAACTGTCAGCCCTCTTCACATACTTATTAATCCTTGCAAGGGAGGTTCAGAGGAGCAGGATGTAGAGCTGAATGCCACTGAGTGATTCCTGTATATGTTGGCCTATGTGCCGCCCAAACTACACCATCTTGCTTCTCCTCTGTGTCTAAGGAATCTGAGCTCAGGCAGGGAACTTTCCATGTTATGAGCTTGAGCATGGCACCTGACCTCGAATTTTACTAGACTCAGGACTTCATTAAATTTTAAGTGGAAATATTTTAGCTTGAAGTTTTTTTTTTATTTTAGAAAAAAATTGGCATATAAACAGAATGTCAACCTTGTTTTCTCTTTCCAAATTAAATGCACATACCCAAGTCATTAATGACCAAAGATTAGAGACATAATGACCTATAAGCATTAATTTTCTCTTCTATTTGCAAAAGAAAACAAAAGAGAACAAGATCAGTTCTTTGGTGACATAAGAGGGAAGGGCTGTGGATTAGTTACCACAGTGAGTAACGCAGAAGCAGCTGGGTCGTCAGACCCACAGACTGCGAAGTTCAAGACACTACATTAATCTGTGGAGAGAGGAGGGAAATCCCCTCAGGTAACTACTCAGTCCATCTAAAGTAATGACTCCAAGCAGTTAGGAATGGGTGAGTTCAAAGAAATGGAATCCTGTGGCACACAGTCTATCTGGAGAGCTAAACAGGACCTTACCCCTACCCCTGTGGCCCCACCCCTACCCTGGTGGCCCCACCCCTACTGACATATTCACAAGCCTGCACAGTTCCTTTTCCCTCCTCTCCTCTTTTTCCAGAGTGGCACTGGGAAAGCGTTGCTCAGGGCTGGACATCCTGGGCTTAAGTTTAGTCCTGTTAATTATCAAATGTGGCAAGTAACTGGAGAAGATATTTAATTCCTTTTAAATGGGGCAGATGGATTTGCACACTGCAGACCATGCTTCCAGTGCAAATGTACACATAAGTGGGTGTACACACACATACACACACACACACACACACACACACACACACACACACACACACACACACTGGGCCCAGCTACAAGACTGTTCTAAGAGGCAGCCAAGGTCCAGATTCGTTGTCTCAAGGATTAACATTTCCTACCATGCAGATGGTTACATTTCTATAGGCTTGTTCAGTGGCTCTCCTTCTGTCCATCTCTCACTTCCTCCTGTCTGCACAGACTATAGAATTGGAAGAGACTGGAAAAGTGCTTTCCCAAGGCCTCATTCTTGTTCTCATTCATGATTCCCAATCAGTTCCCCCACCTCACCGAGTGAATTTCTCCCTGCTCATGTCTCCAACAAACATCGATTACATTTCAGCTCATCCATCATGCCGTTTTTTTTTTTTTTGTTTGTTTGTTTATGAATAGTACACCTACCCGCAGATTTATATGCAACTCGATGTCAGGGATGAAGTTATGTGATTCCTCCACACCTACAGCCCCTGGCGTGTGGTAGATGTTCTGTGAAGGCACATCCTTTGAATTAATCTTCTGCTGTCGAGATCCCCTGCTGGTTTAGAGTTTATGTTAAGCAGGGAGAGGATTGTTTAAATTCTCCTTGATGTTTCAAATCCTCTTAACCTCTTGTTACTTAGTTTCCTCTGAGATGAAACAGTGTATCTTGAAGGGAAGCGCCATAGAACTCAGGAATTACCCCCTGCAGCTTCAGGAAGTCCCCCAAACCTACCAATTCAAAAGTCTCCTCCCTCCCTAAGGTTATATAAGCTGTGAGGACTGCTGAGGGATTGGCTCTGACCTGCAGGGCTACCTGCAAGAGACTGGTGAGCTGCCTCCCAGTTGTGCAGTGACCTCTAGGGGTCCGGTTTTCATGACCTGTCACCCAAGTTGGGGTTGGCCTTTGCAGATGCAGTTGTCTTTGAGTCCTGCCTGCTACTGAAAGTAGCCCTTCACCCATACTATTGGTAACCTCAAAAACACTCATCTCAAAGTTGGACTTTGGTGGGTACCCAATACTTCAGACTGTTATTGATTCCCTGTGTAGGGTGAGTGCATGTCTCCTTTGTGGAAAAGATATATACACTTAAAGTTTAAAAATGCAAATGAAACTTAAAATCCCAATGGTATTTCTGGATTCCTCAAGGCTTATTAAACTTAGGAGTTGCTATTTTCCACTCTATAGTGACCTCAAATATGAATGTAAACTCTTTGTGAAAACTAATAATTGACTCCAACTGGGTTCTTTAGGGCCTTGATGTAAATTTACCTCCACAGTCTTTTATCTTCACCCCTTGAGGGTAAAACTGCATGCTCAAGAAGAAATCAACTTTGAATGTGCTTCTGAGGTTCAATGTGCAATTCTTTGGGCTACATTTTCAAAGAATAAACTTTAAACTTCAAGAAAATGTATAAATATGCTGAAACTCTCGCGGAGGGATTTGGGAGGTTTGCCTATTTAAGAAGCAAGGCCGAGAGAAGCAGTTTCTTTTAATCTTACATTTAACAAAGTCGCATTTTCACAGCATCACTTTGGCTCTTTTTTTAAATAGTATTTTTATTTTATAATTAACTTAATTTCACATATCAGCCACGGATTCCCCTGTCCTCCCTCCTCCCACCCCCCAGCCCTCCCCCCCAAGTCCACCCCTCCCCATTCTTATTGTTTGTCTTGTTGACATTGTATTCTGGGTGTAGTATGGTTTCTGTAGAGTGTCTGATGTGAATGGGGTGTGGAGTCTTCCAGAAAAAGAGGAAGTTCCAGGCTCCCCATCCTGGGAAGATATCTCAGATGGCCTGGAAGAAGCTCACAATCTGAATTAAAGTAAGAATGCAGGATGCACAGGGTCCAGAGAGGCCTCTGGTGGGAGCAGTGGGTTCTTTGGATGAGGAATATAATAAGGAGATAAACTATGAATGGTGGTTACTTGGCTCCTGTGTATTTCAGTTTGTTGATCTGAGGTAGGGAATCAGGTTACTTTTCTCCTGGCTCTGAAATAAATGGCTGACTTATTCCCTAACCTGCAGAGATCTTCCCCTGCTCCCTGTTAAATGCCACTATCTAATTTAATTCAGAAATGAGGTTCCTGGTGTGGGCACCTCAATGAGGACAAAAGAAAAAACAAAAACAAAAACAAAAAACAAAAAAACAAAGCTCAGAGCAGGGTCCTGTGGAAGCTTCACCAGGGGACTCATGGATGGGCCTCACTGGAAGAGCTACAGGTGCCTGGAACAAGGCTCAGCATGCCTCAGGAAGATGGGAAACTCAAGGCTCAGCATGCCTCAGGAAGATGGGAAACTTGCATGCTCTGTGCTTGTGGTTGGCTGCGTGATGGAGTCCAGTCCCATGCCCAGGGCCCTCGTTGGTGTTGTGCTGGGAAGGAGAAAGTCCTCCTTACCAAATGGGTCTGAGTGCCAGTGGGATGTTGTAAATTTTCTCACAAACGCCTTTGCCATGTCCCTATACCAGGGCAGGGGAGAGAGAAAGAAGAGGGTTTAGAACCTGTCACAGCCCACATGCTGTGTGCATGGTAGTAACAGGACAACTGCTTGCTTCATGTGCTGTTTAAAAAATAAGATTTCCTGTTCTTATTTTTAATTTTATGCATGTGTGTGTGCATGAATGCAAGCGCCCGCAGGGTTCCAAAGAGGGCTTCCCATCACCTGGAGCTGGAGTTACACAGTCATGAGAAGCTGATGTGGGTACTGGGAACTGAACTCAGGTCCTCTGAAGAGCAGCCCAGGCTCTTAGCCACTGAGCCATTTCCCTGGCTCCAGCCCCATGCTGTTGTTCACCCTTATCACAGAAGCATGTGTATGAATGTGGAGTTGGCATGTCTGTGCATGAACTGTTGGACTGGGTTCCAAGATGAGAAAGGTCACTGTGTTTAGGCAGGAGTCAAAGGTTACTCTGAATTCTTTAGTCTTTCCATCACAATTCTTTCTCAATGCTTTTATTTTTTTAAACATTTAAAAGTGTGGTTCAGTGTGTGTATGTGTGTGTGAGAGTGTATATGTGTACATGTGTGTGCCAAGGCTCTAGTGTAGAGCTCAGAGGACAGCCTGTGGGAGCCAGGTCTCTTCTTCCATAATGTGGGTCCTGGAGGTCAAACTCAGGTTATCATGCTTGGCAAGCAAGCATCTTTATCCCTGAGCTGTCTGGGCAGCCCTCTCCTTGTTTAGAAATGATGTAGAAGTTCTGTGAATGAGAGTGGAGAGATTAGTTTGAGAGACTTGTGTTAATGGGCAGGAAAGAGAAGCCTCCAGGTGAGTGTGTAAAAGTACCTGACATTTCATTCTGCGGGGGAAAATCACCACTCACCTACTGCAGGAAGAACCTTGGTGGATAAAAAGCCAATCTTCATTCTCCCCAGTGAAACATGGAGCTTTCCCTGGACAGTGTTGGAGTGGCAGGGACTCTGCAGGGCACTGTGCACACTTAAGATGTTTCTGTTAGAACATCCTCATGTTCATTCCCACGATGAGAATAACTTATGCATTAGGACCACTGAGGCATCTCTTGCTGCAAACCAGCCGTAAGCAACTTCTGTGTTTACAGTGGTTTGTTCTTTAATTTACCACCTGTTTTAAATGTTATAGTTTATTCAAAGGAGTTGTTAGATGAATTTCTTCATCTACTTCCCCATCTCCTCCCTCTCTCCCTCCCTCCCTCCCTCCCCTCCCTCCCTCCCTCCCCTCCTTCCCTCCCTCTCTCCCTCCCAACCTCCCTCCACATCTGATTGTTGGAGACGGAGTCTCATTATTTAGCTCAAACTGGTCTGAAACTCATGGCAAACCCCTGCCTCAGCTTCCCAAGTGCTTACATTATATGTATGAGCCAGCACGCCTCTGCCAACACATTCTTAACTGCAGTGTGTGCAGGGCCATCATTTGCTTTCATTCAAGTTTCTCACCTTATCTATCCTCTTATCTTCCCCAAAGTCACCTCCCCAATTATACAGAAATTGTCATTAACACTGTTTAAAGTGTATCACATTTTGGACATCTTTACCTTTTCCCATGTATTAGGATAAAATTCAATCTGCTAATTAATTATTTCATACCTAGAAACATACAAGGGGCATTGAGGAGGCTCTTGGAAATCCCTTGCAATCATGGAGTGCACACATTGTTCTTGGCTTCAGTTTCCATCCAGAATGATCCTGGATACAAGTTCAATGAATGTTGCTCAGTAGCTGTTTCTTCCCTCCATGTTTGAAGGTTCATATGGCTGATAACCGATGTTTGAAGGAAAGTAAAATCTCTGGAGAGTTTGCTACCTTCTGGCTACCACATGATAAGCCTTTGGCAAAGTACCAGTTTAACTTGCTAATCAGTGGGTCAGCGGCAGAATCTGAGATTCAAATAACTTTTAAAAGCAAATTTAGAAAGAGATGTAACCCAGCCACTATACTACCAATCCATTTAAGTGTGCTATCCCATGTCCAATATGGTGGCACACACTTTTAATCCCAGCACTCAGATAACAGAGGCAGGATGAAGTAGGTGAGTTCAAAACCACCATGGTGTACCAAGTAAATTCCATGCTGGCCAGAGCTACACAGTGAGACATCGTTTTACAAACAAACAACAATAAAACCAAATACTGAATCAAGTGTGATATGCAGTGTGCTTCCCAGGCTATTCATGGATACATCATCTCAATCAATTCAAGAGCATTGTGTCACTTCAAAGAGAAGCCCACACTCTCGAGAATAACCCCTGTGTTATTATTACCTTCACTCCTAACAGATCCCACCATTAATCTAATCTCTGTCTCCACAGATTTGTGTGGGCCGGAGATTTCTTGTGAACAGTGTCTCATGGCTGGAGTCTTTCACTCAGTGCCATGTTTCCAAGCTTTACTCCTGCTGCAGAGCCTCTCAGTTCCTTGTTCATTTTTATGACCAGGTGTCGTTCCTTCGTGTGGACATCCCTGCTTTGTCCACCCCTGTCATTTGATGGGTGTGTGACTTAATCCTGCATTTTAACTGGTGCCACTAATACCACTATGGACATTTGTGTGCAGGTTGTTATGAGGACACTTGTTTTAAATGAGCTCTTAGGTATGCAAATAAGGCTTGAATTTGTGGCTCTTTCAATAATTTGTGTTAGAGGACCAAAGAGAGAGTTTCGGGACTGATTTCACCATCTTACACCCCTCCGGCAGCATACGAGGGCTCTGATCTCCTCACTGGTGCTTGTAGTATAGTCACCCTGTAGATGTGAGGTATCTTCTCACTGGGGATTTAATTGTTCCCTTTCTGTTGAGCGAGACACTGAGTATCTTTGCAAGTGTCTTTGCAAGGACATATGTGCATTTCCCTTGGGGAACTATCTATTGGAATTCTCTGCTGAATTTCTGTGTTGTCTCCTTGTTAGCTGTAATGTCAGTTTTCTATGTTCTAATTTCCTTATTAAATATAATATTGGCAAATATTCGCTCCCCTTTTGTGGGTTTTGTCTTTTTTTAACCTTTCCTGATGTGACCTTTGAAGCACACGTTTTGATGGTGCCTAGTTTATTAATCTTTCTTTTCTTGACCAAGTTTCGGTGTCATATTTAAGAATATGTCATCCAGTGCAAAGCTGTAGGACGTCCCCCTTCTCCCAGCAGTTTTCTCCTAATGCTCCCACAATTTTATCTCTTACGTGATTGCTCTGATCCATTTTGAGCTACTTTATCACATGAGGTGTGATATGTGGTCTAAGTTCATTCTCTTATTTGTTGAAAAGATTTATCTTTCCCAACCAAGCAATTATGATGTGCTTAGCGGATGTGAGTTGGCCATATGCATGTAACTTGCTTCTAGACTCTCCTTTCTGTTGTGGCAAAGTGTATGTTTGTTTTTACATCATCAGCACCATACTGTCATGGTTACTGTTACTTTGTAAGAAGCTTTAAAATAAGAAAAGTTAGTCTCCTATATTTTCCCTCTTCAGGATCCAGTGAGTGTGTGTGTGTGTGTACACATTCACCTGTGCAAACACAGTAGTATACACATATTCCATTGACACAGCTCTCTCTCACTTCCATCTGAATGTAGAATCTTATAATATATTTCTACATGGAAATTATCCTGAAATACATTAAGGTATGTGTTGAATTTCTAGAATTCTTGGATAGTTCCAATGTCTTAATAATAGTAGAGTATTTGAACAATTAACATAAAAAGTGACCATGGATTTAGATGCTTGATTCATTCATTCATCAGTACTTTTAGTATTTATCTTTTCCACTTATGCTTTAGAAATTTATTTCAAAGTATTTTATTCTTTTTGATGCCTTTGTAAATAGAATTGTTTTCTTAGCTTCATCTTTGGGCTTTGTTGACTTACCACACACTCTGCAACTTTGTTCCATTTGCTCATTAGTGTTTTTACATGATCGAGCCATTTTTTGAAAAGATACAATGTTACTCTGTTATCTCCAACATTGGTTACTTTTGTTTCTTTACTGCCTAAGCGTCCGTCCAGCTAGGCTAATGCGTATCAACCTGCATGGAAGCTGCTGGAGCTGCTGTTCTTCTCTTCTTTTTGGGAAAAACTTCAGTTTTGTGACATTGAGATTGATGTGGGTTCTGAGTTTTCCAGACATGTCATCAGACTTAGGAATCTCCCTTTCAGTTCTAATTTGCTGAGACTTCTTGTTGTGTCATTAAAGAATAACATTTTTTTTTCCAGTTTTTCCTCCCTCCTGTATTAACTGTAGTATCTGTGTGGCCTTTGCCTGTTAGTTCACTGATGTGGTGTCCCGGTTTCATTTCTGTTGCCATGACCAAAACATCCCGACATGAAACAACTGAGGGAGAAAAGGGCTTGTTTGGCTGTTGTTCCAGGTTACAGGCCATCATTTTGGGGAAGTCGAGGCAGGAACTTAAAATACCACATCCATAATAATGAGCAGCCAGGCAGAGGAAGTGTGAATCCTTGCTTTCTGCTTATGCTCAGCTAGCTCTGATCACTCTTACACAGTTCAAGCCCAGCCCTTGAAACTGTGCTGCTCACTACAGACATGCCACAGGCCAACTCACTCTTCATCATTCCCCAGCTGAGTTGACCTTCTCACACAATTCTTGGTTGTGTCAAGAAGAACTACCACACATTATACACACAGGTTGTATTAATTGATTCTGGACTGTTGTAGAAGCCTCATTTCCTTGGGAGGGGGAAAATCTCCCTTGGTCATGAGGTTTTTTTTTTTTTTTTTCCCCCATGTATTGCTGCATTTCATTTGTTACTAAGTTTTGAGGACATTTTTCATCCATATTCATAAGAAATAATGCCACAGAGCTTTCTTTGCTTCTGATGTGTTTTTTTCTAGCTTTGCACTCAGGAACAGTCTCCTCTCTTAGACGGAGTTGGGAAATGTTCTTCTGTTGGCTGCTTTTTAGGAGAGTCTGCAAGGAGCTGGTGTTAGGATTTAGCAATGCTCCATCTGGGCCTGGGTTTTCTTTGTGGGTAGTTTTTGGATTACTAACTCTGTCTGATCACTTATTATAGGTTTTTCCAGATGGCCTACTTCTTTTTGAGCCAGTTTTGGTAGTTTGCGTCTTTCTAGGAATTTGTCCATTTGATCTTTATCTTAATTTATTCTTGTGGCGTGCTCTATCTTCATTCTCTTTTATCTCTGAATAACCCCCCCCCCTTTATATGTCTGGTTTTTGTAGTTTAAGTCTCCTGTCTTTGTTCCTTGATCAATCTCACAAATACTTGCCAATTCTGTTGGACATTTAAAAAAGTGTTCCATTTCTTGTTATAAACTGATAACTTATAATTCTGTGTATTTATAAGATATAAAGTGATATTATGATTTCTGAATACAACTTGGAATAATGAAGCCAAGTAACATATCCCTCATCTCAAATACACAGGTGTCTTTTGTGGTAAGATAATTTAAAATTTACTGTCTCAGCAATTTGTGTGTGTGTGTGTGTGTGTGTGTGTGTAAATATGTGCATATGAGTGCACATGTGTGCATGTGGAGGCTGAAGGTTGACATTTGATATCTTCTTCATTCACTTTTCATTTTGCTTTTTGAGGCAGGCTTTCTCACTGAACTTGGCCTTCAAAGAGTTCTCTAGTCTTGCTGGCCAGTGTGGTGATATTTTATTTGTGATCTAACAAATGAAGTTTGACTGAAGATCAGAGTGCAGAGCTAAGCCACTAGTTAGCCATAGAGGCCAGGCAGTGGTGGCACATACCTTTAATCCCAGCACTTGGGAGGAAGAAGCAGGAAGATCAGGAGTTCAAGGCCACCCTGGGCCACAGAAGATTGATCCAGTCTAAAAGAGAAACAGAGCCAGGCAGTGGTGGCACATGCCTTTAATCCCAGCACTAGGGAGGCGGAGACAGGAAGTGATATGGCTGGGTGGAGAGAGAAATATAAGGCAGGAGGAGACAGGAGCTCTCTCTCTCTCTTTCAGGCTGAGGAGTTGGCCAGGTAAGAGGTGGTAGCTGTGGCTTGTTCTTTTGTCTCTCTGATATTTCAGCATTTACCCCTGTATCTGACTCTGAGTTTTTATTATTAAGACCAATTAGGATTCATGCTATAGATCAGTGAACCCAGGCATCCTCTCTATCTGCCTCTCCAGACAGAGACCACACGGCTGTTTGCAGAGTTGGGAAATTGAGTCTGGGGATTGATGTCAGGTCTCCTTGGTTGCATGGCAAGAGCTTTGCCAGCACAGCCACCTCCCTGGTGCCTATCTCAGTGACTTTAAAGTTTACTCTATTTTGTTGTTCACTGTATTTACTACATTGGTGAGCATTCTCTTTGGCTATCACCTCCCCATTTTATTTTGTTTCAGTCTATATTTTTTTCACTGTTTGTCCTCATGCCCATTTCATTGATTTATGTTTAATCTTTACAGTCTCCTTGTTTCTGCTTTCTGTGGTTTATTTTGCTATAATTTTTCTCTAATCTTTGGAAGTACTTTCTTGAGGAGCTAAAGGCAAAATGTAATCTCACTGAGGTCTTTCTCATTATAGACAGTCATACATTTCCAGCTAATCAATGTTTTTCCTATATCGGGTGGGATCTGACATCTCTATTATCTTTTGTACTCTTCCTAAAACACATTCAAAATTTCTTTGTGATTCATCTCCTGATACATTGATTATTTAAGATTACTTTTGTTTGTGTAATTTACACATATTCATGAGTTTTCTAAATTTCTTTTTGGTGTTGGGTTCCATGCTCACTCCTTCATGGTTAGAGAACACACTTGATACTATTTATATTTTTAAAATTTATTTCTCTTATGGCTCATATTGGACAGGTTTTATATGTACTGGGAAGAATCTCTATGTGGATGTTGTCTGTTACAGTATTTTATAGAAACTTGTTGGACTTAATCAGTTTAGGGAAATGCTAGAACTTCCTATTTCCTGTGGTCTACCTAGTTCACCTGCCTGTTGCTGAGTCTCGGAAGCAGAGGCTCCAACCTGACCCCTGAGCCACCTCTTCAGTCCTTCCATGTTTCCGGCTCTTGCTTTGTGTATTTTTGGTACCCTGTGGCTGGTGAATACATTAATTATTGCCATATTTTCTTCTTCTTAACCTTTGAGTCATTACGTAATATACATCTTTAGCTGTGGTAATGCTTTCATTAGATCTTTTTGTCCGATATGAACACAACTGCTTCTACCCCCTGTGGTCTGTGTCTTTTTCTCTCCTTTTTCTCTTAATTTGCCTCTTTTTCTAATCCAAACTGTATCTCTTGTAGACAGGATGCGCCTTCTCCTTTTCCTCCACTGTGCTGTCAGGCATGCCTACCTTTTATGGGGATTATTTGACCCATTCATAGTTCTTACTGGTTGAAATTGGACTTAGGTCTGCTGGGCTCTCTGTTCTCTGTATGTCTCATCTCACACTTCTCTTGTGCTCCTATTCTCCATTATTTTTCCGTTTGCATTGGTGAACATTTCCTAGTTTACCATTCTCGTGCGTTTGATGATATTTTCACTGCAATGTTATCTCCATAGTGAGTCAGTACGCCAGTTCTTACCATAGACATCTTAGTTTATCAGAAATGCCTTCAGTCTTATGCAAATGCTATTTCCAATGATTATAGAAGAATCATACCTACACACCTCCATTCTGATTCACCTCCTTTCAATATGATATATATATATCAATGGCACCTGTAGATATTGAAGGTAAAATCGCGAATTGTTAAAATTTTATGTTTAAAATAACATGAAGAAAGGACAATAATTATATTATTTATTGCTGTTGTCACAAAAGCTTCTGATTTGTTGTCTTTGGTTCTTTCCTAGTTGCTCCTAAAGATTTCAGTTATCAGCTGAGGATAGTTCTTATCTATGAGATGGTGTTACCTGGTGTATTATTCACTTTTTGTTGCTGTGATAAAGCATCATGACCAATGCAACTTAGAGAAGGAATGGTTCACAGTTCCAGGGGTTAGAGTCCACCACGGTGGGATGGAGGTACTGTGCCTGGCAGACATGGCCACAGGGGCAGGAAGCTGACTTCTCGAACAAAAGCATGACGCAGAGAAAGTGAACTGGAAACAGGAATCCGGATATAGGGTTCCAAAGCCTGCCCACCGTGACGTATTTCCTTCAACTTCTTAAGCATCCCCATCTGGGGACCCCGTGTTGAAATGTCCGAGCCTGGGGGACATTTCTCACTGAAGTTACCACATGTGAAACTGGATTCATTTTATGTTTATGTTTCATTGATGGTCGTGTTTCTTCTTAAGCTTAAATTTTCTTTTAGTGTTTTGGATTTGTTTTTCTACTTCCTTCTCACCTTGATCATGTCCAATGAGAAGTCAGCTGTCAATCTTATGGGAGTTCAACTCCAAGCAATAGCTGGCCTTTCCCTGGCAGTTTTGGAACATTTTCTTAGTTTTTTTGACTTTCAATAATTTTTGTAAATCTTGTCTCTTTTTTAAACTTCTGTTTGTTGTTTAAATCTTTTTTTTGACTGCCTCATCTCTAATTTAGGGATGTGTACACCACATTTTTCTAAGCCTCCTCCAATGACTCTGGCTGTTCTTGCTGAATTGTTGTTGTTATTACAGTTATTTTACCTCAGTTTTGTACTCATTTGCAGCCCCCCCGCCAGATGCTGATGCTGGTTTCTGCAGGTAACTTTTACCCCTTCCCTGAGGAGGGAGCACAGATTTCTTTATCTTCCCCAGTCTTGGTGCATGTGGAACTCTCTAACAAGTTTTAAAATCATTCCTCTTGCTTCTGAGCCACAGATCCATAGGGCCATGTCAAACTTTCTGTGCCCTTCTCACATTTGTTATAGAGATTAGATAAGACAGTGCATAAAAATACTGTAAATTATAAAGTAGAATGCATGTTAAAATTCCCCCCTTATCAGTTACATGAACTAAGTATCATTTAATTTTTAAGCTAACGACATGGCTGGACTGTCTCTGACTTCTCTAAACAATTTAGTCTGGGGGTGTCTCAAGGTCACAGGCAGCTGGTGGTCCAGGTCTGATTGTGGTATTTCACATCTTTGTCTGGTGCTGCAGGCCAGGGTTATGAATTCTTTTCTCAGTCTGTCCCGTGTAGCCACCCAGGAGAAAGCTGTGAAAGTGGAGACCCCTTTTCTGACACTTGCTCTGGTGTCTTGCTAGGGCAAGGATAATGGAGAAACTGGGAGCCTGAAAGAACCAGACCCCTTGGTCCAGGTCCTTCCTCCATTGTGGAGCTGTTCACACACACGCTGTTAGCACACATGCAACAGCTGGAGTATCTGCTATCATCCAAAGAGTTTTGTTAATCTGGGGAGTCGCTAAGGGGGAGAAAAGTCGAGGGCATCCGTGTTTTGGAAATTCTAACTCAGCAGTTGCTCCCTTAGTCCATACCTCACTGGGTCAGAAGAGCCTCACTGAGCACACAGAGGCGATCGCAAAGTTCTTGTGTAATCACACTGAGGAACCCATATTATCCCTGGGAAAATAGATAGGCATGGGAGGTGCTTAAGGAAGAAATGGGTGGGTCAAGGAAATACAGTGGCGTAGAGCACAGCATCCCAGGCTGTCAGAGGAAAACGCTGAAGCAGATGAAGCAAGAATCCTTTGTTGGGAACGTTCCACCCCACGCTGCTGCCGCTCCTCCTCTGGCTGCTAGGATCCCCTCACCGGTGTGATGTAACGTCCTTCTCAGCAGCAACTCTGATGTTAAACATATTCCTCCCAGCTGTTAGATTTTGAAAACGGCTCTGCTCAGTGATACCGCTGAGCACATTTTCTTGTCTAAGGGGTGTGACATCCTCCAAGCGCTGGTGTGATGTGGTGAATGTTTACATGGGGTCCTTTCTTTCTGAAGTCCTTCTGTCACATGTTAGCCACCATAGTAACCCAGCAGGCTCTGCAGAGGTGCTCCGTATGCTACCAGCAAGATAATTTGGGGACTTGTAGTCGATGGAATTACAGATTCCTGTGGGTCAGGAAATAGAAATGTGGACCAGGATCCCGAAGTACAGCACCTGAAATGGTGCCTGGGACTAAATATGGGCTTATCTGAGGCAGACAGCTTTGCAGAGCCCCCCACCTCACACCGCTCCAGCTTCAGCAGCAACGCCAGACTTCAAGGAAAGCATGAGCGATCATGAAGGAGGAAGGCCTGCTACTCCAAGCTGTTACTCTTGGGGAAGAGCAAGACACTTTAAACACAGTTCAGATGAGTGGCAAGCTTAATCACCCTGAG
>CABHPQ010156829.1:6237-40793 GCA_902168405.1 Peromyscus aztecus | reverse complement strand
CCACCACCACCAGGCTCATTACAGAAAAATACTCCTACATTGGGAATGAAGTGTTGATCTGGTTCTGTATAATAAACTCAGAACATATTTTATTTCATAGTTGTAGTAAGAATAATGGGAATGACACCAAAAATTACTAGAAAAATATATTATTTGGGGACTAGGGAGATGCATCAGCAGTTAAAAGAGTTTGGTATTCTTCCAGTGGAACTAAGTTCAGATCCTGGCACATGGTTCAGGTAGCTGATAACTACATGGAGCCTGCAACTCCATCTCTAAGGATCTGTTCAACCTTCTGTTGGCCTGTGTGGTACCCACACATATGTGCTATTCACTCTCACAGACACACTCTGATACACATAACTGACAAAAATAAATGAATAAATACATAAATTGTATGAATTTGCTTCTCTGTGTGCTTTTATTATTGTTAATCTGTGTGTGTGTTATTATTGTTAATCTGTGTGTGTGTGTGTGTGTGTGTGTGTGTGTGTGTGTGTGTGTGTTATACATATGTGAGCACATTAGAGTTTTTGTGCTTGTGGAATCCAAGGGTTGATAATGTCTTCTCCTCTGTTTCTCTACATTAGTTTTTGAAACATGGTTTCTCACTGAACCTGACACCCATAGATCTTCCTGATTGGTTAAGGAGAGAGTCCCTTATTTCTTGTTTCTGACCTTCAATCACTGGAGTAACCTGAAATTTGTGTGTCTAACATTTTACCTGGGGACAGGGGATCTGAATTCAATTTTTCCTGCTTGTGTGGCAAGCACTTTACCCACTGACTCTCTCCTGGTGTCATGGTTTGTATGCTTTGAATGCAAAGTTGTGTTATTTGTAAATACACTATAATGTGCATGTAATTGTTAAATGCGCACAAATTTCATTAGCATATTCAAATATAAATTTGAATAAATTTATATACTTTTGTGTTATTTCGTTGGTCTTAGGTATTTATGTATTTATTTTGTCATTATTGTGACTTTGTGTTTTGGTGTTTGAGAAAGAATCTCGTAGATGTAGCTCTGATTAGCCTGGAACTCTTTATGCAGGCCATATTGGACTCAATTCCAGAGAGATCCACCTGCCTCTCCTTCCTGGATTCTAGAACTAGAGCCATATACCACTATGCCTGGGAAATGATTATGTTTTTTAAATGTAAAGCATAATAGCTTTAAAATGATTTCAAGAATACCCATGGTTGCCTCTTTTATGAGCAATTGCATTGAGTGAAACAGCAACTTTTAAAAATCTCACATGGTAGGAGATGGACACACATGCACAGTCATCTAACATCAGTTGAGTTCATGATATTATAGTAGTTTGCATAACAATTAAATGACAGAACATATTTAAGTCTACACAGACTTGACACCAAAGTTCTTTACACTATACACTTGAACAAAACAAAACAAAATTTTACAAAAATTTATACCTTTCAATGGAAAAATCCTAAAGTCTTCTTCAATCATTTCATTAACAAGAATTTCCAGTACACTTAGAGGACTATGGGACAAATTGCTCAATCATACAAGTAAAATGCATGGCTCTTTAGGGTTTTCGTTTTTTGTGCATTTCAGATGCAGCTGATTTCTTGGGAGCCTTTTCACTATCATTGTAGAATATTGTTTAGGAAACCAGACTGCTGCAGAGCCTGCCCTTGAACTTGCACATTTGTACATTAATTGTAGCTGTTTGCTAAGTTATGAAAGAACATCTGTGAAATAGAAACCAAAGGCTATAAATGTGCACCACCAACAATGGAACAGTCAGGATATATGTAAGTGGGTATTTCTTCCACAGATGTGTTCCAGGACTTAAACTAGTAGCTCTCAACCTGTGGACTGTGACCTTTCTCGGGGGTCACCTAAGACTATTGAAAAACACAGATACTTACCTTAAGATTCATAACAGTAGCAAAATTGCAATGCTAAAGTAGCAATAGAAATAATTTTATGGATTGGTTCACCACAACAAGAAAAACCATATTAAAGGGTCATAGCATTAGGAAAGTTGAGACCCGTTACCTTAAATGAAAATATTTCTGAATAAATCAAATTCTTTACTAGATGACTTTCTTACTGCATTTGGGTAAGGTATTCCAAACGTGTCTTGTGATTAGTACTTCCCCCTTTACTCTCTTTTGACAAAATAGAAGCATTTTCTATTTTGAATAGTGGAATTATTTTTGGACACACAATTGCTAATTTTTCAGCCCTACTGTGCACACGAGGCTAACAAGGCCATTTTGAACTATTGAGAATACAATGGTACATGTCAAAGTTTGAAGAACACTTCACTCAGCCCAGACCTCCTAGTGTTGTATATAAGCATATTCAGTGGTGCCCTTGAAACCTCCTCCATGGCTGCATCAGCATATTGAGTGGCAGGCTTTCTGATTTTACCCTCTTATTTGAAGAATTAAACTTAGATTTAAGGACTGGTTAGACCTATGCTTTAACATTGTTGAGATAAAAATATCAAAATTATGTATAGACAATATTCTTTGTAGTAGTAAAAGGGAAGTTTCACAGTAGTTAGAAAGCACTAAAGTACATTTAATACAACATGTAAGAAACTAAGATACAGCATTTATATTGTAAGAGATTTTATGATTTCTTATAATAAATGATTAATATTAAATTATTCTTGCATTGAAATTATTTTTATGATAATTTCAACACTTTTTAAAATCTCATTTTCTTGCAAAGACTATATGGAGAGCACATGAGAGACAATCATATTGTAATTGTTAAGTCAGAGCAAACATTCTGAAAAGAATAAGGAAATTTCTTATCCAATTTGGTATGCCATCTTATTAAGTTGTGCCAATTCTAAAAGTTATTTGGATTTCCATCTTAAAATGAAAGAAAATATTTTCCTATTTGGTATTAAAAGTAGTAATTTGATGGTTTTGGAGGCTATGAGGCAATTTGAAAGATAAGTTCCATAAATGAAAATGGTGATGTCGGTGGATAAGTGTATAGCCATCCAGATTAGGTTTCTCAAAGTTGAAAATATGATTGAAGACATAAATAGGGTAAGCTTGCTAAAAATTGGTTCTGTTGCTCCAAGTTCAAATGTGTTTTAAGTAAAAGTAAAATG
Source organism: Peromyscus aztecus (assembly GCA_902168405.1). Lineage (NCBI taxonomy): Eukaryota > Metazoa > Chordata > Mammalia > Rodentia > Cricetidae > Peromyscus > Peromyscus aztecus. The sequence continues at coordinate 37,687 of CABHPQ010156829.1, read as the reverse complement.
GCATAAAGAATGGAAACTTCTGTAAAATAAATATGTAGGTATAGCAGGTTTTCTTGGATTGCCAGCCTCCAAATAATGACAGGAAGACTTATTTTAATTATGAATGCGTGGCCTTAATTTAGACTTGCTTCTAGCTATATTTTTAAACATTAAATTAACCCATTTCTATTAACCTATGTGCTGCCCTGAGCCTCATTTACCCCATCTACGTACTGTCTATTGTGTGTTCCTGCTTCCTCTGTATCTTGCTGCCTAGGTCCCCAGCTGACTGGCCCTTTGCTGACTGGGCCCCCTTTCCTCTCTTCTCACCAGCCCTGCCTATCCCTCCTCTGCCTAGCTTCTGGTCATTCATATTTTATTAGACCAATCAAGTGCCTTGGGAAGGTAAGTTGAAACAACAACACATCTTTACATAAACAAATTCAGCATAAACATGTTATATTACATACCTTTACATAGTTGAGGTAATATTCTATGTAATATAACATAAACATGTTATATTACATACCTTTACATAGTTGAGGTAATATTCTACAACATAAACAAATGTAACACACTTTTACATAGTTAAACAAATATTCTATTCAACAACATTTCCACATTTTATCTAAAAAAAAAAAGGCAAGGTTTTAACTTTAACATAGTAAAACTATAGACAATAAGAACAATTACCAAGTGAGAATAACATTATAATATCTAGTCCGTTTTCATTTGGCAAATTCAGAGAAAATGCTCCATTATCCATCCTATCTGAGTGAATCCAGAGTTTTGTACCTTATTTACCTTCTATCATAATTAAGGAAAACTGTAACCATAACTATCTAGTCTTCACCTCCATCAAAGACCTCAAAAGGATGTAATATTACCTGAGTAAACAGAAAATGCAGTGCAAGCCCCTTCCAAAACTATAGAATGACATAGACAACTGACTGCCTGAACAGTCACCCAGGGTTCCTCTGCAGTGCTAGGGCATCCATCTTTGGCCTACTAGCCTGGAATTTCTGGCAGACTTTTCTTGAACCAGAAATTTTGAAGGACTGTCCCACCTTGTCTTGGCAAAATTCAGCAGTCATATTCTTTTGTGTCCTGCAGGTTCAATTTGAATGGTATATTTTCAGCAGTTGAGGCAAAGACAATTTCAATGAAAGCAAAGTCTATATGGATGTTCTTCGAGTCCCACCATCCTTTTATGAAGTAGATTGATGTTGTCAGAAGCAGAGGTGTCTCACTGTCCTGGAAAGCCTTAGGTTATTTAAACATCTTAAATGCCATATTCTATAGGTCTCTGAAGTGTTTGAAGATCACCTATCTAAAATATATCTGTTTAACCTTGAAAACATACCTAATAGGACTGCAAGTTTGATTATTATAGATGACTAAATATTAACCTGCTTTTCTTAATTATACATTACATTTTTAAATGAGCTGCATAAGCACAATACTCCAAAACATAATAGAAACATACATACAATATAACAAAAATAATTTTAAATTTGTATCAGTAGAATAATACTCATGCCAAAGGCAAAATATTTGAGGTTAATAGTTGTCTTTTTATCTTCTAATTCTGTATTCCCCCAAATGATGACAAACATACATAACCTGCCAAACGACCAAAAACCACCAACTCCACTGCTTGAGAATGAGGACATTGTGTTGTCTAGACTGCTGCCTGTTCTCTGGGGGCATTGGCATCTTTAGGAAACCCTGAGAAAATTGAGATAATAGTCAAACCCTATGAAAACTAGTTGTAACATTTGTTGTCCATTCTCAGAACTGCTCCCATGCAGACGAATCTGTATGTATGTCACCTGTCACGTGATTTTTCTTGGTTTATTTCTTCATGTATGTAGCCAAGATTTTCAGGAGTTTTCCCCCATTGAATCTGATCTCTGTTAACCTTGAAGAAATCCACAGACTTTGGTTTCCTTTGGAAATAAAAGCGTAAACTTTCCCCCAATGCAATACATTTTCTGAATTCCATTTTAAAGTTAAGAAGTCCCTAAAGTATCTAGGCTGGTTTAATTGCTCACTCCCTTTTATAATCCAGTGTCTCTCAGCAGTTGTCATTTATTCATCAGCATTCAACAAATTCAAAGTCAACAACCATGCAAGATCCAGACTTCCTATGTATTTCCTATCTTTATGTGGCTTTTTTTCTTTATATTACTTTACTCTCTCAAGACTGTTGTATTATTTTTCAAACTATTTATTTTTTCTCTGACTGTCTATACCCATTTTCTTTTCTTTCTTAGAGCCTACACACATGTTTAAACACATTGTAACCCGTTTAGAAGATTTTGCTGTCTGGACCTGTTTTACTGCACACCTGTAGCTTTTTCTGATCATGTGAACCAATCCTTAAACTCTTTGCAGAATTGGCCCCACCCTGCTCAGGCCGGTGAAAGCCGAGTTTTACAACCAGCATCCAGGGATGAGAGCTGTGTTTTACTAGGAGCTGCATTTGACTGGGAGCTGCATTTAACCCCAGTTCTATGAAGTTGGTACACGCACTGTGGCACACATTTTTAACTTGCTGGTTGTTTCTACTTAATGTGCCGGCTGCTCAAGTGCTTACTGTGTGGCAGAGCCACACCTCTGTGTGCTACTAACACCAAACTACTAGGAAGCAGTGTTTTGTTTGGTTTTTCTTTCTTTTTTTCATTTTTCAGCTTTCTCAGGCACTAAGTAGAAATTCATGGTCCACATTGGTCTCCATGTGTAGCAGGCTTTCTTGTACCATCAGCCCCTAAATCATGACATGAAGACATTATTAATTATGAATGCTCAGCCGTAGCTCAGGCGTGTTTCTAACTTGGTTTTATTTTACTTTACCTTAAATTAATCCATTTCTATTAACCTATGTACTGCCCTGAGGCTCATTTATCTCATGTACCTACTGTCCGTCGTGATTTCTTGATTCTTTCATGTCTGACTGGCTGACCAGCCTTTGGCTGGCTGAGTCCCCATTTTTCTCTCCCCAGGAGCCCTGCCTATCCCTCCTTTGCTCAGCTCTTGGTCATTCAACTTTTTATTAGACCAATCAGGTCCCTTAGGCAGACAAGGTGCAGCAGCAACACATTTTTACATAATTATACAAATATTCTATTCTGCAACATTTAGGTCATGTATCTTTCAAAAATGAGTAGACTTATGGAGCTTATCAATAATTTTATATATAGCATTTACTAAAGAATAAATTTAAAATTTTATAATACCATAAGAAAGCAATGATTTTATTTGACATTTGTTGGTTGGCTTGTCTGTTTGGTCACAATCACCTGTGCATCCTTTATCTTCTTTACTAGAAAAGTAGTGTTTTCTAGTGGAAACCCATGAATTGTGGACTACTAGCTGTGGAGCTCCCATAGGACTGGACTAGGCCCTCTGGATACAGGAGACAGTTGTTTAGCTTGAACTGTCTGGGGGGCCTCCAGGCAGGAGATTGGGTTGTCCCTGGTGCATGGGCGGGCTTCTTGTAGCCCAGTGCCTAGGGTGTGACACCTTGCACAGCCTTGGTGCAGTGGGAAGGGACTTGGACCTGCCTCAGCTGAGTGTGCCAGGCTCTGCTGACTCCCTATGGAGACCTTGACTTGGGAAATGTGGAGATGGGGGATGGGTTGGGGGAAAGACTGGGGGGAAGAAGGGGGGGGGGGGGGGACCTGTGGTTGGTATGTAAAGTGAATAAAAAATTTCTTAATAATAAGAAAGTAGCATTTTACATAATACAATAAGTGCATTTTACAAACAGTAAAGAGGTAAATTATACATACTCTCATAAATATAATTTGTTTGACTTATTTTCTATTTCACTACAAGCACATCTTTATTATTTAAATCAAACATAGTCTAAGCTAGATAAGTTCACACTGACAACAATGTCTAAATTCTTACACTTTTCATTTTATAGTTTTATAGAAAAGTGGGTGTTCATAAATCAAAACGTCCATTTCAATTTCTAGTCTTTTACAAGAATTTAAAGATACAGAGTCATGTACAATTTACCAGATACAGGATAAGAGAATATTGGGAAGGAGATATTATAATAATTGCTCCTCTGACAGTCTCATTGTCTCTGATTTCTCATCTATTGGTTTTAGCCCTGTCACCTGGACCCATTCCCTTTAATGATGCTTTTAACTTGGATCTCTCCTTTTCATTCTTTTCATGGTATCCATTGGATTTTTCCTGGTTTCACCCTTTCTATCTGGCCATTGCTCCTCCATTTACGTTCTTAGAATACTTCCTACAGAAGTCTGCTGATATTTTTAAAAAGTGCTAAGGTATTTCTTCTGAGATTTGGTCAGGTTTGTTTCATTTGAATCCATCTTTTTTTTTAAGATTTATTTTATTTATTATGTATACAGTATTCTGCCTGCATGTGTCCCTGCAGGCCAGAAGAGGGCACCAGATCTCATTACAAGTGGTTGTGAGCCACCATGTGGTTTCTGGGAATTGAACTCAAGACCTCTGGAAGAGCAGTCAGTGCTCTTAACCACTGAGCCATCTCTCCAGCCCCTGAATCCATCTCTTACTGTTGCATCATATTTCCAGTTTATGAGTTAGGTTCTGTAGTGAAACTGGTCTCAAATTGGTCATTCTGAACATCCCTTGAAGATATCTTAAAGTGAAGGTGGTTGGCCACACTTCTAAACTTTCCAGTTGGTAGTTTTTGAATCTAGTGTCCCAGGGTGGTTCTGATGCTGTTAGTTTCTCAAAGGCTTTGTGAAAACTGTTCAGATCCCACTGAACAACATTAATGGAATAGACTAGAATGATCAAAAAATGGACAACTTACCCCTGATGGTATGTCTCCACTCAGTACATCATGAGAAAACCAGCTAGTCTAACTTCAACAAATGCACTTACCCTAAGCACAAGAGGTTTAATCCTCTTCCTAATTCTATCAAATGAAGTTCCTAAAGACATAATGTGCTGGTTTGAATGATTCTTCAGTGTTTGAACATTTAGCCCCCAGTTGGTGATATCATTTTGGGAAACAATGAAATCTTGCTTGAGGAAGTATGTCACAGAGAGTAGATTTCCAGTGTTTATTGTCTTTCCCTCTTTCACTTTTGCTCTTTCTTTCTTGTTTGTAATTGGCGATATGTTCTTTCTTCTTCCTACTCCAGGTCCTGATGAGAGACCCACCTCTCAAACCATTATGGACTCTCCCTCTGGAACTGTGGTCCAAAATAAACTGTTTCTTAGTTGCCATTGAATATGATTTTTTTGATTATTTATAAATGTTTTTGAGATTGTCAGATAATTACATCATTTTACTGTTTCCTGTACTCCTGCTCCTCCCTCTAAACCCTCCATGTACTAACCCCACTTGTTCTCTTTCAAACTCATAACTTCCTTAACTCTTGTTATGTACATACATGTGTATACACATAAACGTGTATATATGTATGCATATATAGAGATATACTTACATGTGTACAAACACACATGCACCCACACATATATATTTAATACATAAAAACAACCTTCACAATCTGTATAATGTTACTTGTGTGCACAAGTTTTCTGGGATTACCAACTGCTATTGGATAACCAGTTTGGTGTGGTCTTCCTAAAGAAGCACTATTTCTTCCAACATTCCTTAGTTGCTTGTAGCCCTTTGTGTAGATGCAGCCTCCTGAGCTCTCCCCAGTCCACGTCATCGTGTCTGTTGGTGTTAACCTTGTTCAGGTCACGTTTAGGCAGTCTTGTTAGACTTTATGCGTGTATTTTTTCGAGCTGTGGCTCCTATAGTCATTCTGCCCATGCCCCTTCCTCCATGGATGTGGTGTTTTATCACACCAACAGCAAGGTAACTCATATAAGTACTGTCCTTGAGTGATTCAAACACATTTCTGTCAGGCTATCACCTCTCTACAACTCTCCTATTATGATAGCAATGACATTTCTGTAATAACTTTAATCTCTATTATTTTAGTTGAACTTTTTTCTTGTCACCATCTCACATTCAACATTAAGCTTTTCTAAAATTCTTTATCATCAGAATCAATGCTCTCAGCTAGTAAACTTACATGTTACATAGAGTTGTTTTTGACTTTTTAAAATAAAATTTTGGGTTTCCCTGTCTCCTGACTTCAGTAACCACTTTTTTTCTTATTTCTTCTCATAACTGGGGAATCTAGGAAGTACTCCTTTTCCCAGTTAGCATATCTAGGGTGTTATACAAATTTATGCCCAGCTTTTCCACATTTATATTAGGATATGTAAAGTGAAATCACCTTGATTTACTCCTTCTTTGTATTATAATTTCTCCTCATTTCTGCCATACTCCATGTCACTGGTAATGTTGTAGAGGTGATTGTTGTCGAGGTTATTGTTGTTTGGGGGAAGTTTTTCTATCTTCATTTTCACACCAACCAGCAGTCTGTAATTATATCTCTTTGGCTTGGCATTTACCATGCAGAATATTAAGCATTACGGTTTTAATTATTTAAGCTTGATTTGCAAACTTCTAACTCATTTTGTTTTTCATTTTGGGAAGTGATAAAATGGCATCCGTATTTACAGTGTAAAATTTGATTTTCAACATTTTACCTGTTATTTCTATCTTTTAGTATGGATAGTATGTCTTCTTACTGCTCCTAATGCTTTCAACTCATAGACTGAGATTTTGTCACCATTTTTCACAGACTTCTCACATCATCTTCATAAGGGAAGATCTTCTTTCTCAGTTCTTACTTATTTTATTAGTCTTGTGTTCAAGATTAACACAGTATTAACAAATTTCCAGGATAAAGTACATCACTAAAGTTGTTAGGAAATATCCATTTCATGTAGTTTACTTTAATGACATTTAAGGTCATACTATGATTGAACAACCTATTTGCCTGGAATTAATTGAGTGACAAATAAATATTTAAAACATTGAAAATACAAGTAAAGGAAAATAACTACATTGTATAAAAACTACTGAACATTACTGTTATAACACACACACAAACACACACAGCAATATTAGTCTTTTAAGTATGCCTTTTATGAGTTTTATTTTCAGTCTTACCAACTTAAGCTGACTGTAAGAGTCATTTACTTTTTTTTTTGGCTTTTTGAGACAGGGTTTCTCTGTGTAGTTTTGGTGCCTGGTGTAGTTTTGGATCTCATTCTGTAGCCCAGGCTGGCTTCCAACTCACGGATATCCACCTGGCTCTGCTTCCCGAGTGCTGGGATTAAAGGCATGTGCCACCACCACCCAGCCTCACAAAGTATTCTTTAATGTGATGTTCTTTAGAGGTTAGATAAGATTCAAATACACCCTGAGGTTTGCTGGAATTCAGGACTTGATTACTGTGTATGTGTGCCTTACATCTCACAGGAAATTTTAAGATGGTTTTCTTCATGCTCATTATTGACAACTCAGCTCAAATCTTAAAATAATTCACTAATCCCACAGGCAAGGACATAGAAGGGATGGAGGTCTTTGTGCCTTCTAGTTTGGTGACCTTTGTGCTATCTGCGTGGCTGGAGAACAAACTGAACGCTTCCTGAGACTTTTATCATGATCCTGTTTTCTCAATCAATCCATAGAAATTATCTTGTGAAAGATATCACTTCACTTGTAGTTTACCGTTTTGATGTTGGCGTGTCTGATTTTTTTTATTCATTTTACATATCTGATTTTTTTAAGTTTATTTTCTTCATCAAAGAGATTCATGTATACTTTATTGTGCACTTGGGATTGAATTAATTATCACCAGAAAAGTTTTCACTAAATTGTGCTGTGCTTAAATATGCCTATAATAAACCACTAAGGGTCAGACTTCTGAAGTTTGAGCCAATACTGACTACTTAGTTGTGTTGAACTGGCCTAAGTTCTCGCCTCCTGCATATTGTCTCTCTGCTGACTGTGGAGATGGCAGAGACATGAAGACACTGACTACACACCAAAGCCCATTCTTGATGGAATTTTAAAAAATAGGATTTCTAAATATTTTGAATTACAACTCATAACCCAGTAGTTTAGATATGCATACATCTTCACATATTAACTAATAATGTCTTTAATATTGACACAGTTTTATTACATATACATTTAAGATTCACAGACTAAAAAAATGACTTAATAAGTACTACTAATCTTTCCTATTTTAAAGTTATATTTTTAACTTTAACTTTTTATTGATTCTTTGTGGATTTCACATCATGCCTTCCATCCCTTTGCTTCTGCCCTCTGCCTTTGTAATCTACCCCTTAAAACAAAATTTAAAAGTAAAAAAAACAGAAAAAAAACCAACAACAACTAAAAACATATAAAATAAAATCTCAGAATGGAAGCTGCAGTGTGGCCCAGTGATTCACACATCTTTAGTCCATGCATCTTTACTTCTAAGTGTTCATTGCAATGAATCAATGGTCTGGTTCTAAGCCGCTGTCTTCTGCTACACTAAGGATACCGAGACTCCTCTCAGATACTCTGTTGTTGCCTTGTGTCATGGAGATCTGTAGCTTTGGATCTGCGAGTCTGACCCCTTCACATACTCTAGCAGTTCAGAGATGAGGTGGAAGCTGGGGTAGGCTACCTCACACTGCTAATTCTGGACCTGGATGGCATTCGGGTTAAGAAGAGAGATAAACAGACTGAATAGGATCTCAATGATACACTAGATTTTTATATAGCTCTATATTATAATTGAAACTATGGATTTTTAATTAGTTTGTGTAACTAAAAATAGTTTGAAAACTTTTAAGTCTCTTTTTCATTGTGTTTGTATTAATTCTAATTTATTGATTAGTTTGCTGATGTGTCTTATTTCCATAAGAAAATACAAGAAAATAAATAAAGCTTTGAACATCAAAAGGAAATCTTATATTCTACCAAAGTGATTGCCTCATATCAATAAATTGGATTTCCCTAAGTAGTTAAAATCATTTCAACATATTGCAAATAATAATGTGGAGAATGCAAACAAAGGTTATGTAGAAAGCCACTCTGAACAGTGAAAAGATCTCAAAAGAGGCAGAAATTTTATAGTCTTCTCTATCAGACGTAAGAGCAGGGACCAGGTCTCCATTGGCTACAGTGCTGTTGAGTCAATTACACATATGCCCATTTTTACAACTACTTATTGTGAATTCTTCCTCAGCAGGCAAATGTGCTCAGCCAAGACTATAAAAATCACAGTACATCAGCACAAATAATCTGTAATATGAGAACATGCGCTTTCTTCCCTTCAGAAGTTAATTTGTATTTCTGGTGAAAAGCTGCTCATCCTGTGGATTACAAATTGGTTATTTTGTAACCCTTTAGCATCAACACTTGACCTTTACAAATCTAGTTGTTTTGCATAAAATCCCAGATGTGCATATGTTTAGAACCAATGTTGAATATTTTGTATTGCCAGATCACTAATTAAATTCCTGCATATAACCTTTTCCTTCCTGAAATAAAACATTTAGTACGATATTTTATAATTATGTAAACAATGTTTAGTATAAATTTTGCATTTTAATTAGTTTAGTGGAGAATATAATTTAGAATTAAATCAGAATCTATTAAGGCTGCAGTATAGTACAGCTAAAGGGATAAAATTCAGCCCTTACAACAAAATCTGATTTCAATAAGACTATAACCCATTTACTGCTTACACTTTCAATTTGAATTGAAGTTCTTGTTTGTTTGTGTTTTGGGTGATGAATTTTAAATACTTAAAGCCATAAAAGGCCTATCACAAGTTCTCTCTGCAATGAAAACCTTTTCTAGTCTTACAGCCTTTTCTTATGTCATCTCAAATATATTTCTGTCCTTATTGTTTTCTGTTTAAAAAGCTTAGCACTGACTCAGTAGACCCAAACAGTGTCCAGGAGTAAAGACAGAAAGAATACTGATTACATCAACACTTTCTTTGATTTCAAGTAGACACTGAATACAGCAAATAAAATGAATAAAAATAAAATAAATAAATAAGCAAATAAAATGTAGTAAAATGAATGTGTCAATTTTTAAATAAAATGAAATGTATGTAGTAGTAAGGATAATAATCTTAAGATAATAGATTCTGTGCTTTCATTTTTTGATAAAAAAAAGTGTTAGTACAGAGTCCAAAATGGCCTTCAACCAATAATCCTCCTACCTCCAATAGGAGTCAGAAGAGACAAGGACAACATAGTAAATGACATCAAATCAATTTGGTAAAGAAATTTGTATGTAATTATAATAATAATAATGCTACATATACTTATTTATACACATTATATTATACATTACATAATATATATAATGCAAATATATCCAAGGAAAGTTATATGAATTTAAAATGTTTAAGGCTCTTACAGTCTGTAGAATGTGGAAGAAATTCCAATTAGCTTTAAAATATGGTAAGCTAATAGCCACTTACAAGTGAGTATAAACAATTTTTGTTTTTCTAGGTCTGGATATCCTAAAAAAGGATGATATTTTTCTAGTTGCATCCATTTTACTGCAAATTTCATGAAGTCATTTTTTTAAATCATATCTTGTTGTGCCATGTTCAGTTGATATCCCTGGGAAGGCTACTTTTTTTTTTTCTGAAGGGAAGTGGAGGAGTAGTGGATCTGGGGCAGAGGGGAGCTGTGGGTGGGTGGACTTGGAAGAGTGGAGAGAGGGGAAACTGCATTTGGGATTTAACATATAAGAGAAAAATAAAAAATGCAGTAAGATAATTAAAAGTGTTAGAATATAAATAATGAATCAATGGTATGTGTCACTATTAATTTTATGTAGGTGCAAGTAGAATGTCAAAACAATATAAAATAATCATTTATAAAAGACTAAATACACGTGTCACAAAGATGATAGGTGAAATGAGATATGTGTGAATATATTTACCTGTATTTATGAAGCTTATTACACTAAAAAGGGACTAAAATCTGTAAGGAAAAGTCTAAAAAAGCAAAACTAAAATTTGATATTGGAGTTCTAGAAATATTTATTTAGTGTCAAACCTGTTTGTTTTATGTGAATATGGCTATGAAAAAATTAATCTGAAAATCTGCTAAATATGTTAGCTAGAATTTAAAAAGGAAAACTTTAAAATTACTTCCACCTTGCTAAAACTGTCTGGTTTGGCTTGTCCGTTGGTGTCATCCTTATTCAACTCACAGTTGGGCAGTCTTGCTGGTGGGAATTTATGGATGTAGTTTCTAATATTACTATGAGACACAATCTCACAGCAAATGCCCTGATCCACTCTCTTTAATGTTCCTTGAGCCTTAGGTGGAGGAGTGTTTTGTAAATGTATCTCTTAGGACTGGATTCTACAACTCTTATTGTGTTTGGTTGTGATTTCTGTAGTGGTTTCTGACTGTTGCAAATAGATGTTTTCTTGATAAGTGGAAAAGACTATATCTTTATCTATGGGTTTAAGAACAAATGAGTATAAATTGTCATTAGGTCCTCTGCTAGGGAATTTCCCAGGTATCCACAAGGATGATCCCAGCTTAGACTGACTACTAGCAATAGTGGAGAGGGTGCCTGAACTGGCTTACCCCAGTAATCAGATCAGTGAATATCCTAACTGTCATAATAGAACCTTTGCCCAGTAACTGATGGAAGCAGATGCAGAGTTCCACAGCCAAAACCAGGCCGAGCTCTAGGAGTCTAGTCAAAGAGAGAGAAAAGGGATTCTATCAGCAAGGGGCATCAAGATCATGATGAGGAAACCTACAGAAACAATCAAACCAAACTAGTGAGAACTCATGAAATTTATACCAACACTTGTGGAATCTCCATGGAACTGGACTAGGCCCTCTGTGAGACTGTTGTGTAGCTTGATCTGCTTAAGAGGTTCCCTGGCAATAGGATCAGGATCCATCCCTGGTGCATGAGCTGGCTTTTTGGAGCCCACCAACTATGGTGGGACACTTCACACAGTCTTGAGGCAGTAGGGAGGGGCTTTGACCTGAATGGACCAGGCTCTGCTGACTCCCCATTGGAGCCCTTACCTTCTTGTAGGAGAGAGTGATGGGTGGTGGGTGGGTGGGTGGGGGAAGGGCGGGGGGGGCAGGGGGGAGTGAAGAAGGGGATCTGTGATTGGTATGTAAAGTGAATAAAAAAGGTCTTAATAAAAAAAATAAAAAGTATTTTCCCTTAAAAAATTGTCATTAGTTGTTTTGATGGTTTAGTAAAGTAGTGGTTGTAGATTCCCTTCAATAACCATGACTTCACTAGATAGGTTTCCACTACTAGGTACAGTCTCCCTCTTGTTGAGTGGGTCTTAAGTTCATGATGTCTCAACCCTAAACAAAGATCTATAGATAACTCAGCAAAACTGGGAATGGAGAAGTGACCTTACCCAGGAAGATCACACCAATTGGTTGGTTGTATGACATACCAAACAGGCAGCCATTAAAACATAAATAAATATACTGATCATGATATTCTCTTCCAGACACCATGATAGGAAGTGTCATTTCATTTACTGAGAACTGAGGCATGACCAGAAAACATAAAGCCCCCATAGCATATATGCACATCATACCCCAGTGATAAAAGCACTTTGTTTGCCTATTAGGATATGTTACTTTTTCTTTTAACTATGGCTAGAATAAGTGCTGCTATAGGAGTACTGTATGAAAATATGTGAATTAATAACCATGTTATGATCAACTTCTAAGCTGCCATAGCTCACTGCTTCACAAACAACTTCTTATTAGGCATTTCAAAATATTCTCTAATAAAATCATTTATTATCTGTCTCCCCTGGGTTCATCAATATAAAACCTACTCATGCCCACATGTAGGTATTTACACAGTTCAGTTTAGGGAATCAAAAATTATAATATTATAGAGATTAATTGTACATTTAAATCCATTTACTTTCATCATAGCTTTTAGAACTATGCACCATAGGTGAGTGATGACTCTTCCATGTCTGTAAAATTCAAGCTGTGTGTATCTATAAACCATGGTATTTGCAAAACTCTGGATGAAGTCTCCATATATTGTATTTAATGACACCAATTACAACTCACATTTACTTATCAATTGTAATATATCTATAACACAAGTAGCAGAATTTCATTTATAACCATTATTCCTTTATTTGCTGTTCATGTTTTTTTCTTGTTGTTTTTACCACTAATTTCATCCATTTCTTCTCATGGGGTTGTGTTTTTCGGCCACAAAAGTTTTCTGTTCTTGAAATCTACTTAAGGAACAGATATTGACATCTTTAAATCAGCTAAAAGCAAGTACAGCTAAGAATACTATCTTTATTTTATTTATTTATTTTAATTTTATTTTTTATTTATTTTTTTTTTTGGTTATTTGAGACAACATTTCTCTGTGTGTCCTTTACTGTCCTGGAACTCCTTCTGTAGACCATACTGGCCTGGGACTCAGATCCACCTGCCTCTGCCTTCCAAATGTTAGGATAAAAGTCCCACGTCACCACTGCAAGGCGAATGCTAGCTTTATTAATATTGTAGCTTCCCACAAGACGTATTGAAAACAAGATGGAAAAAAGACAGATTTCCTCATGAACTCTTCATGGAAGATTGAAAGCATAGCATTTGCAAACACTTTGATTGAGAAGATGAGAGGCATTATCCATCATAGAAATTGTGGTCATATCAGGAGCAGCTTGCGATAAGAATGTGGTATGACTGAGAGGGCAAGGGGAAGAAGCAGCCATTTGAGGGTTCCACTTCCTTTTATTTGCGTCAAAATATTAACGGCTTGAGGTATCACCATATTTCACTAGGACACGGAAGTGGAAACTGTAACATGAATCTTAGAAGGTCTTAATAATAAAATCAAACCTGAGTCGGGTATTGGGGTGAACACTGGAAGGTCAGAGAGACAGAATAAGCCACAGCTACCTCACCTCGCCAGATCCTCAGCTGGTCTTACTTCCTCAGACTGGAAGCCTCTATGTCCTCATATCCGAATGACTCTCAGCTGAACTGCTTCTAGAAGCCTGAATGCTTAACCAGCCCAAATTCTTCTCCAGGCCAAATGCCTCGAGTTTCTTCATGCCTTATATACCTTTCTGCTCTCTACCACCACTCCTTGGGATTAAAGGCTGGTTTACTGGGATTAAAGGAGTGTGTCACCACGCCTGGCCGTTTCCAATGTGGCCATGAACTCACAGAGATCCAGAGGGATTTCTGTCTCTGGAATGCTAGGATTAAAGGCGTATGCTACCACTGCCTATCCTCATGTTTAATGTTGTGGCTGTTCTGTCTCTGACCCCAGATAAGTTTATTAAAGTACACAATATTTTGGGGAACACAATACCACCACATAATGACATTCAGCTTATCAAATTAAATTTTTTATAACTAGATTTAATAGTGTTTAAGGAAATAGATGATTATGGTGAAAATACTGTACTAGTTTTTTGCAGTTTAACTTTCTTATTTGTTTTAGGTTTCTACTTCAGTGGATTAACATATTTATCATAAACAGCCAGGAGAAGGGTCATCAATTACTTTGTTATTGATAATTTTAGGATATGTGGTAACTTACATATTGGTTATGAAACCAATTGCTAGAGAAACCTGGGAAAATGCATTCAGTGTAATGGCAAGAAGACAAAAAGTAAATTTGTATTAATTCTGTGCAGGATCATTCAATGGGCAAGGAAATTGGACTGCTTAAGTAGAAAGATGGGGACAATCCACAGCCCATAAGCATACTTTGCTCTGTTTCCTGAGTGTGAACGAAATGTGACCAGCTTCTTAAAGCTCCCCCCGGCCTTGACTTGCCCATTACAGTGGACTGTAATGTAAAACCAAAGCTTTTCTCCCTTAAAATGCATTTCTCTGAGTATTTTATTCCAACAACAGAAAAAGGAACTAAGCAAAATAAAATGAAAAATAAAGCAAAACTATTTATATTACACCCACTTTGTCTGAATAAGGCAGCTTTCATGGTATAATTCATTCTATCTTTGTAGAAAGTGTCTTTATCAATGTTTCATCGAATTCTCTGTTGTGTTTGACATGAGGGCACCTATATGGTATTATTCTGTTCAACATCTAGTAGTACAACTCAGAATCCCCTACAAGGAATAGCAAAAGTATAAAGCAGACTTTATTTTCATGACTAGTTTGACGGGAATTTAAGCCATCAAAAGTATCAGTAGTAAAAACAAAATGTAAACAGAAGAATGGAATATACTGATGAATATGAACACATTTACTTTCCCAAACCAACAGATTTTTAGAAAACAACCCAAATGCTTAAAGCACATTGAGAAATTCTATAGTTTAGGAAACTCTTCAGAAGAAACTGTTTCATGTCCAAATAAGACAAGGAATCAGTATTGCATAAATGCTGATAGATTTATTCAAGGCTCCCAAGTGTAGAGCAATAAACTACTAAGAAGTAGAAATGCTGATCCTCAAATTTAATATTGAAATATGGAGAAGTCTGAATGGAAATACACTATCACTGAACTCTTTTGTTAGTATTTATGATAGCTAGCAGTGTTACTAAAATTGTAGTATATCATTTAGACCCAGAAACTATGGGATATTATAATATTTTGGAAACAAGTATTGACTACTGTTTCCAGTCAAAGTTTTCTACTATCCAACCACTAAGTGAATTTTTAAAAAAGTGTTTATACAACAGAATACTTGGTTATGAGGAATCAATATTTTTTATAAAAAAATTTTGTCTAGCTCATTGCAGAATTCAACCCTCTACAATAAAATGTTTGGGTGGATCATGTATTACATCTTTATAGTAGAAGAAAAAATTTATTGGAGATCATGGTTCCAGATGGTGAGTCCATAACCATCATGACAGGGAACATTCCAAAGACAAGAGGCATCGCACTGGAACAGTAGCTAAGAGTTCACATGTGATCCACAAGTATGAGGCAGAAAGAGAGAAAGAGATAAGTGGCACTAGCTTTTGAAACCTCAAAGGCTGACCCCAGGGATGCACCTCCTCCAATAAAATGACACCTCCTAAGCCTTTCCAAACAGTTCCACCAACTGCAAAACAAGCATTCAAATACATGAGCCTATGAGGTGGGACATTCTTATTAAAAGTCACCACAGCACTGAAATTTTAACATCAAGGAAAGGGAGTTTGAATGAAATTCCTCTTTCCAGTCTAGTGGAAGAAGCATGAGTGAAGTCACGGAAATCCACAGATGAATTTTCATAATGAACCAATCACCACCACTATTGCTGAGTCGGTAGCATCTAGCTATATGATTTGAATTCCAAGTTACTGTAACCAAGTCTTCAGTGACCAACTTTTTTTCAAAAGTTTATTTTAAATGTTAGCATGTTAGTTAAATTCTGTTGCTATTATAGAACACTGAGAAAAAGCAATTTGGAGACAAAAGAGTTGTCTTGGCTTCCCCTTCCATGTCATAGTGCATCACTGAGGAATAAGGATAGGAATCAAGCAGGAACTGGGAGAGAGGAACTGAATCTGAGACCACAGAGAAACATTTGCTTTGCTCTTGTGGTTTGCTCAGCTATGTTTCTTACATAACGCAGGACTACCTGCTCAGGAATGGCATTGCCTACAGTGAGTCAAACACTTCTGTATCAGTCAATGTTTAACAAAATGTCTCATAGACATGACCACAGACCAATACAATAGAGACAATTCCTTAATTGAAGTTGCTCTTCCTAGGTGACTCTAGTCTGTGTCCAGACAAAAAGTAACCAGGACAGTCAGTATAATTGATTGTTGTTTAATAGACAATACGCTTCAATGACTTTTAAGGTCCTTTCCTATTTTGAGAATTTTTTTTTTGAAATTTTCAAAGAAATGTGAATTAAAAATTTTAAAGAAGTTAATTATTACAAAACATCTTTAATACTCTGTTGTAGGCAAAATCCCAATTATTACTCTGCTGGGTATGGAGGTAACTCTTGAAGGTCCTAAAGAACACAGTTGTCTTGATGTGGGCATTCTTAAGAAGAGTCCCATGATTCTTACCATCAGTTCATTCATAGCTTCTTTATGATACTGACAGGCATTGTTCTTCTCTATGATCCTATATGAGATCATCACATCATAAGCTTTTCTTAAATGAGATGTCAAGAGAAATACTCTCACATTCTAGAGTGATTACCCATTCAAACACATTCATGTGATCATTCAAAAATCTGCAGCTGCAGGCATTCACTCACTTATATTAAGTTGGTCCTTCTGAAATACAAGAAAATAGCATAGCACACATGCTTGGACACTATTTTCAACTCTCATCATCTTATTTCAGCAGCAAACTTCCAGTGACTATGCAGATTTTATTCTATTGTTGTGGGTACATAATAATTGAGTAGTCAAAGGTAGAGTTTGGGGGTTACTTTTAATAAATATAAAATATTCTATTAAATTTAGCATTTGCCTTGAAATTTTTGGCTCTTCCTGGATATATTATTTAAACAAAAGTTGTCTTGGCTTTGACTTCCATGTGAATCATTGCTGAATAAGGCTAGGAATCAAGCAGGACCCTGAAGAGAGGAAGTGAAACAGAAACCACAGAGGTGTCTGAGGTGTCACTCAATGATACTTTGCTTAAGTGGGATACATGGGATCCTGGGTTTCACTCCAAAATGAACTGGAGGGGGCAATTGTAGTTGATATATTATACATCCCAATAACCTTATCTGAGGGTCAGAGAGCAGAACAGCCACTATATTAAACAGAGAGGTTAGGCAGTGGTGGCACATGCCTTTAATCCTTGCCTTCTGGAGGCAGAGATCCATCTGGATCTCTGTGAGTTCAAAGCCACACTGGAAACAGTCAGTCATGGTGACACACACCTTTAATCCCAGCACTTGAGATCTCATGTCTTGCTTGGGAAAGACACATGCTTTAATCCCAGGAAGTGATGGCAGGAAGCAGACAAGTATATAAGGAATGAGGACCAGGAACGTTGGCTTTTTAAGCTTTTACCTTTTAGCAGCAGTTCAGCTGAGATCCATTCGGATAAGAACTCAGAGGCTTTCAGTCTGAGGAAACAAGATCAGCTGAGGAATTGCCTAGGTGACTCCAGATTTGTTTTTATTAATGAGACCTTTGAAGATTCATGCTACAGGCAGTAAGTAGCAAATACATTTACTAAAAGTTTAAAAATAATCCATGCAAATACAATTTACAAATATTCTCCTAAAATGTACATATGAAAATCTTGTAGCTTGATATACACACAATATAAATTTTAAAAGTATTTATTTATCTAGCTTGAAATAGTCATTCTGTTTGAAATATTGCTTTACATAATAGATATGACTCTAAATATTAGGACTAACAACCTCTAAATTTTGGAAAAAGTGTAGGTCTTCATAAAAATTCAAACAGAAATTCTCCCATAACATACTCTAGATACAGATATGAGTTGTTTTGCTGTTGTTTTGGTTTGGTTTGGTTTTTTGAGAAAAATTAAGCCTCCTTATAAGCACATACTCCACTACTGTGCAGGTGAGGTGGTCTATAGAAGGAGAGAGGATTAGACTCAGCGGACATAGTGAGTCATTCTGAGTAGTTCGGAGAACTAAACAGCAACTGGAAAATTCCCTTTCAAGGCTAGCAAATTAATAGATATGGGAAGTCAAAATGCAGTCTCCATAACTGAAATTCCAAAGGAAGAGCAGAAATAAAAACAAATCAAATCATTTTCTTTTCTTCTGCACTACATCAAATACTATAAAATAGTAGCAAATTTTATATTTGCTAATTCTAGCCTATTTTCTTCTCTTCTTGAGATATCCCAAGAAAGCCTCATTGCCTCACATAACTATAATTTATGGGATTTCCCTACAGAAAAAATGAAATGGTCTGAAGAATCCTTTATGTCTCAAGGTGCAGAATATCAAAACATCAAAGAATTGAATTCAATCTTTCTTTTAATAAAATATTAAGTACATTTTCCTTATATAACCAAACAAAGATATAAGTAAATTTAGCTTAAAACTGTTAAAAGATAGAATTATATTAATTCTAATATTAAGGAGGGTTGTGGAGTATTTGAAACAGAAATCTAGTTGTTTCTCTTGGAGAAGTTTCACTCTTACTTCTAAGGTATATCTTAGTGTCATTCAGAATCCTTCTCATCTTCTAAACCCTAATGCTTATATTTGTGTCAAGATCTCTTAATAAGCTTCAACTGTCCTTTAAAAAAACAGAAATCTATTCATTATTCCAATAAATGTCATCAGTTACTGAATAAGAAATCACAGAGAAGCAAAGAGAGAGGTACCTGCCGTAAGGGAATAAATTACATTGAGATAATAAGATAAACGAGGAAAAAAGAGAACAGGGCTCTTATATCATAGGTTTTGAAAAAAAGCAATGTGGGCAATGAGAGCTTCATGACAAGTGGACACTGCTTTAGATTATTTAAATAGGGAGAAATCAAAGAAACTGACATCATATGTAGAAATCTAGATAAATGGAGGAAATAGTGAATCAAACATAGTAGATAAATAGTCCCAGGCAGAGGTCAGACATCCTGTTTTTCAGGGATCATGCTATCTACAGCTAAAATACTCTGTTAAATTTATGACTCATAAAGTGTTAACTGTAAGATCCTACACACATAAAGTATTTTCATAATACTCAGTGGCTTGTTGGAATAAGTATAGTGTCCTATCTACCTGTCTGTCTGTCATCTATCTATCATCTACCTATCTATCATCTATCTACCATCTACCTATCATCTATCTCTTAATAATATATTCATCTGTCTATTTCCACATATATTTCTATTTAATAATTCATAGTCTTCTATCTTCAAGTACAAAGAGAAATTTTGAATTCTTTACAGAATCAACATGTGTAATAAATTGTTCACAAAGGTTCTGAGCATTTTAAAAATATACCTGTATCTGAATTAGACTTTTAAAATGTTATACTGTACAATCCTGAAATTTACTTTCAAAGACAAGAATTTTAATCAATATGTAAAATCTTTTCATGTGATAAAATTACATTACTAGAAAAATTATTGTCTGTAATAAAAGTAAAAAGTCAGTATGAGCCTCTCCATTTATTGGAATTCTCTAGAGAAGCTGAAATTAGAATGCATCAGTTTATAAAACAGTTCATTATAAGAAACCATTATATGCAATTATGAATATTGACAAATTGTAGGAGGAGAACCATGATAACTGTGTCTGTAGGAAGGTCAGGAGGAAGGAAGGTTTCTGTCTGGTTGTGAGACAAAGGTCAACACTGATGTCTCAGATCAGAGGCAGGGGTGAGGACGCCCCTTTAACCAGCAGCTTTTGCCATTTGTTCTTTTCTGACCTCCTACTGGTTGGATACGGCCCAGTGCTCTTTTTAAGATTTCCTTTTTGTTGATTTATTTATTTGTGTATGTGTGTTTGAAGTGTGTGTATGTCATGTAGGTGTGTGGTGTGATGTGTGTGTTTGTAGTGTGTATATGTTTGTGTGCAGTGTGGTATGCATGTGTGTTTATAGTGTGAGTATGTGTAGAGTGTGGTGTGTGTGTGTGTGTAGTGTGCATGTGTTGGTATGCAGAGTGGTGTGTGTGTGTGTGTGTGTGTGTGTGTGTAGTGTGCATATGTGTTTGCTTGTATATGTTTGTGTGTGATGTGGTGTGTGCGTCTACATGTGTATGTGCACTCACATATGTATGTGTTTGTGTTTGTAGTCTGTGTGTGTGTACACAAACACACATGTGGTGTACCATGTGTATTGATTCCCAAAGGGAATAGATGAAGTCATTGTATTCTCTGATGCTGCAGTTCCATACAGTTGTGAGCTGCCTGAGTTGGCTGCTTGGAATGGACTTTAAGTGCTTTGGAAGAACACCGAACACAGGAAACCAATGAGTCATTTCTCCAGCCCCAAAGGCTCCAATCTTATGGAGATAATTTTGCTCTCCTTAGCCTACAAGTTCAAATGTTAATCTTATACAAAGATCCCTAAAGAAACAAAATATTCTTTATCCACATTTCAGTATCATGTGGCCCTCTCAAGTGGGAAAAACTAGCCCTCTCAATCCTCTTTTGCTAAACATTCACACACATTCATATCCTGAAGCTATAACCCTTCTCCAAATGAATACAGCAGGTTTTAATCCCTCTTACCCTAATAAACCCATCCTGTGTGTAATGAAATATGAATTAAATGCTTTTAAGAATATAGAGTCCTTCAAATAAGTTTATACTTCTTCCTACCTGTAACATAAATACTGTGACTATCTTTACAAGTTTGCTGAATAAGAAAATACCAGAGACTGGGTAGCATATAAACAATAGAAATTTATGTCTTACAACTCTGAGTGCTTCAAATAGCCAAGTGCTTTGGACTCAGCACTTGATTGCATGATATCTGTCATTGCTCATTTCAAATTATGGAATTAGCATCCTCCTTATCCTACAGCCTCCACAGATGCCTCATTTTGAGTCCAAGTCTCCCACTTGGGTATCTAGAATCTGAGTTATACACAGAGACCCAAACCCAAGCTATTTATGATTTAGAATGGGAGACAAATGATGTCAGTGACTATAAATGTAGGAAGCACATTCAAAGTCACAAAAGGACAAATTTTTGTCTGCGTATGGAGTACACAAGACTTTGTAGTATCTGGCTGGCATGTTGAAAGCAGATTATCACGCAGAGTTTAGAGTCAGCAAAGACAAAGAGCATGGTGATGAAGCTGTAATGGCAGTAGGTGTAGCCTGAAAATGATATCTATCATGGGTTTTGAATCATTGTGATGTTTATTCATGTGACATTTAACGTTGTGGACCATATCAATTCCAGTAAAAATATGTACTAAAGTTTATTGACTGAGTTAACGGGTTTTAGCCATTAACAAGTATATGATAAAATTAAATAGAGATAACATAATATCTTTCATAAAATGTATGTTTAATACTTCATGAATTATATAAAAGGAAAGTGTAATTCGAGTTAGAGAAAGAGTTCAGCAAATAAAAATGCATGCTGCACAGGCCTGGTACCCTGTGTTAAATCCACAGAGCCAGCACAAAGATGGGAAGGTGAACCAACTCTCTGAACACTACGTACACTCGGAGGCACTCATGACACTGCACTTGTGGAGAAACACACACACACACACACACACACACACAAGCAAGTGCATGCACATAGACATACAGAATAATAAGTAGAATAAATCATTTTTTACAAGTTCCAAAGTCATCAAATTTATTAATGAGACTTGTCCTACTTATCCCTGTAAACAGGCCCCACTTTCTCCCTCATTTGTGTTCACATGACAGCTTTGTTTGTTTTATAATTTATTTTAATTTTACATATCAGCCATGGATTACCCTGTCCTCCCTCCTCCCGCCCCCCCACCTCCCCCCCAACCCACCCTCCATTCCCATCTCCTCCAAGGCAAGGACTCCCCTGGGGATTCAGCTCAACCTGGTAGATTCTGTCGAGGCAGGTCCAGTCCCCTCCTCCCAGGCTGAGCAAAGTGTCCCTGCATAGGCCCCCGGTTCCAAACAGCCAGCTCACGCACTCAAGACAGGTCCCGGTCCCACTGCCTGGGTGCCTCCCAAGCAGTCCAAGCTAATCAACTGTCTCACTTATCCAGAGGGCCTGATCCAGTTCCATGGCGGCTCCTCAGCTATTGGTTCATAGTTCATGTGTTTCCACTAGTTTGGCTATTTGTCCCTGTGCTTTTTCCAATCATGGTCTCAACAATTCTCAATCATACAATCCCTCCTCTTTCTCGCCGATTGGAATAAATCATTTTTTAAGAAAATAAAAAAATCATTGAATTTAGTGTACCAATTTACCCACAGAAACCATGTTCTTTTATTTGAAATAATAGGAATAAATTGTAGGAGTATGTTTTGTCAATCTGATTTAGTACATGGATATTTCCTACATCAGTGTCTGTTTAACTTGGTATGAATATTTGTAGCACTCTTCTCATTCTCCTCTTCAGAGAACAGCTTTGGAATATTTCTGCTAATTTAAATCAATGACTTTAATTTGAAGTTTTTACATATATATGTTTATATTTCCAAAATATATTATAAGTATATATATATGTACATATATATGTGTGTGTGTGTGTGTGTATATATACACACACACACATTAAGTGGAAACGCATTTTTCACACAATGTATTCTTTTGTTGCAAGGGGAGGAAAGAGTTTATTTGGCTTGCACTTCAGCATTGCTGTTCACCACTGAGGAAGTCAGGACAGGAATTCAAACAGGGTAGAAGGCAGGAGCTGATGCAGAGGCCTTGGAGGTGAGATGCTTACTGGCTTGCTTCCCATGGCTTGTTCAGTCCACCTTCTTATAGAACCCAGGACCAACAGCCTAGGGATGATCCCACTCACAATGGGCTGGGCCCTCCCCCATTGATCACTAAAGGAGAAAATGCCTTACAGCTGAATCTCATGTTTCCCCTCTCTCGAGCCTTCCTAGATCCCCTGCACCTACCCAACTCCATGTCCACTCTTCATTCCTCTCTTCAAAAGACAGATAAACCAGAATAAAACATAAATTTAAAAAGAAGAAAAAGCATTTCATACACATATACACAGGCATACATGCAAAGACACAAACAAAATCCATAAAAATTCAAAATTGGAAATGTTAACATACAAGCAAAGGAAAGTAAGACAAAAAGAAAAGGCCCAAACAAAGCCATGTTAGAAAAGAAATAAAAGCCGGGCGGTGGTGGCGCACGCCTTTGATCCCAGCACTCGGGAGGCAGAGCCAGGCGGATCTTTGCGAGTTCGAGGCCAGCCTGGTCTACAGAGCGAGATCCAGGAAAGGCGCAAAGGTACACAGAGAAACCCTGTCTCGAAAAAAGCCAAAAAAAAAAAAGAAAGAAAAAGAAATAAAGTCCACTAAAATAACATTGAAATGGTTTTTTTTTTTTGATAGTACAGGAAATGAGTGGATATAAATCACACCCAAATAAGATGTAAGAAAGTGACACTAAGAGTATTTTAAAAACATATTACATTTATATATTATTGATTGTTTTAGTAGCAGACTGGGGGATAAGCATATACTATGGAATATAACAAAGGAATCATTTCTCTCCATCCACTTTGTGGACCAAAGGGATTGAACTCAGCTCATCGGGCTTGGGTGCAAGCTTCTTTATCCTCTGAATCATCTTGTGTAGCTTAAGAAATATAATTAAATTAGTAGTTCTCATGATACTATTCAAAGCTTTATAATCCATTCTTTTAAATGTAATATACCAAACTAAAGTTTTCCTTGTCTACTTTATTTCTTCAGTTATTTGATCATTAAGAGCCTAATGCCTTACATGGGAAGGATCAAAGTTTCTTTTTGGTGTATTACCACAAAATTTTATCATTAATGTCATATATGTTAAATATACATAAACATACATATGAGTATTTGTAAACTACTTTCACAATATGTGTTTAAGTATAAGTAGACAACTTTGTTGTTATAAATGTGTATGTGATATATGTAAAATTATTGAATTGTATATTTGTAGGTTTGTGCTGCCTCTTTCAGAAGCCCATATATATCAAGTGTTTCCATGGTTAGTCATTTCAAAATCATTCCTCACCAGCTATTCTTTGATCTTTTACAACATACACACTATTTTTACTTTACAAAATAGGCAACTATATTTCCCTGTATGAATTATGTAATAAAATGTGAATATCATTTTGTTCATTGCTGTGTCTTTAGTTTTGTGGTATTAGTGTGTGTGTATGTGTGTGTGTGTGTGTGTGTGTGTGTGTGTATGAAGAGATTTTTTTTAAAGTTAATTTAAATCCAATATCACTGCCTACTTTTGAAGAAGAAAAGCCTTCATAGGAAATCTAGCTCTGTTTTTCTGAAGAGCATGAATGGAACAATTAAAGTATTTCATATTTGAAGGTGGCAAAATACTGCATACATCTTATAATTTTTTGATTAGTCTCTTAAATGCTTACTCTGGACTGAAATTCTGCTCCAGCAATGAGAGTTATCAGAGGAAGACTGACAAATCTGTACTCCTTTTCTTCTTGTAAATTATAACGTCTATGATGATGCCACATTAAAATATTGGATAGATATGTGTGTGGCGTTCATGTAAGTATTATACTACTACTTATTTTTGTTGAAATCCTGGATCAATCTCTGTCGGTATATGTCTCGTAACTATTTTATAATTGTGATTATTTTGTAAAGATTGATTAGCTGGGAGACACAGCTGGCTGGTACAGGGCAAGTGATGATCTAGTGGAGTAGCTCTATGTAATTATTACATTCTAGTGAAGAGTTGCTACAACACAGAAAATATAGGAAGACCAAAGTGTAACTGAAAACTCTAGGAAGTATTACAGTGCTGAGACATATTTTTAAATGATAAAATTTTGCATACAAAACAGTTAGAACATATTTCTAAAATTGCCTCCTCAGTCACATGGGTTTCTGGGAAAGTCAGTACATACCCACATAAAGGGTATGACTCAAAATTGGTACACATATCATCTGCATGTTTTTAATCTATGATGTTGTTTGCATATACATATATATGCATAAATATTTATTCATATAAATGTATGTAAATTTATCAATAGAATATCTGTATATGTGAGCTTCACTATGAATATACACAGAGGTCAAAAATTAATAAAGTCCCCAGAAAGGGGGACTTCAAAGAGAGGGGAAATAGAATGATGTGGTATAAAGGGTTAAAGTGGACCAATGAAGCAAGAAAGATAAAATTAAGGTGAGAGATGGTTGCCAGGGAAGAGATGGAATATGGGGAGAGATAACACTAAAGAATATGGGGAGAGATAAACACTTTCTTTAAAAGCCATGAAGAAATCTAACATTGGAGAGGCTTCTTAAAAAGTATATATGTATATATTTTAAGAGTTTAAGTGGTGACAGGTGGTGGTGGCGCACACCTTTAATCCCAGCACTCAGGAGGCAGAGGCAGGCGGATCTCTGTGAGTTCGAGGCCAGCCTGGGCTACCAAGTGAGTTCCAGGAAAGGCGCAAAGCTACACAGAGAAACCCTGTCTCAAAAAACCAAAAAAAAAAAAAAGAGTTTAAGTGGATTACTTATAATAGGGTAGCAATGTCACTATTAGGTTGCACAGCTAAAAAAATGTTCAATATTAAAAATGAGTTATCTTGGAATTGTTGGACAGTGATGTCCTATTAAACTCTCACAAATATTACAAGCTATTTGTTATACTCTAGAACCCGGTGAAAAGATTCTGTTGCTAAGTGAATCATATCCTTGAGTCATAGAACACAGAGATAACAACCTGGTACTAGCCTATAAGTTCCACCTTCATGTCCTAGATTTCATAGTTCTTGAAGGCACCACACACATTACCTCTGGAGAAAATAGTCATCAGTCTTGCTTTCCTGTGAACCATCAAACTACATAATGGGCAGCCTGTCAAGACATGCCTGTTGATCCAATAATGTTATGAATATTGTAGGAGTAAACAACTAAAACAACCACTTTTTATTAGATTTGCATACTGATCTACGAGATGAAAACAATTATTGGCTACAAAGTTCATAGGCCCTAAGAGAGAACCCAATACTGTTATTTTGCTTAATGAGACTAGTAGTGAACCAACTCCTAAATATTTATTTTGTAGCAATGGACTAATATATTTCTCAGTCCCCATTAGAGAAGCTTTTTTTTTTCAGTAGATTGTGATTAACATAGAGACTCACTAATGGTCAAGGTTCAGAAAGTAAGAGACTGCAGAACACTTAGCTTTAAATGAAACATCTACATAACCCTCCTCCTAAGGCTCAAGGTTGATTTTGGAAGGGATTTTCGGAGCAAAATGTAGCCGAGAAGTCTTGTCTTCATGGTATAGCAGGGAAACTACATATGCACTCTGTAAAAACATGTACAAATCAAACAAATCCCAACATGGAGAGAGAAGGTCAACATAAAGTCTCAACACACTGTGGCAATTGATAGCTGCTGCGAAAGGCAGAGTCAATTTTCTTTAAGAGTGTGGCTGGTGAGGCCAGGCAGTGGTAGCATACGCCTTTAATCCCAGCAATTGGGAGGCAGAGCCGGGCAGATCTCTGTGAGTTCAAGGCCAGCCTGGTCTACAAAGTGAGTTCCAGGAAAGGTGCAAAACTACACAGAGAAACCCTGTCTCAAAAAACAAAACAAAACAAAAAAAAAAAACAAAAAAAACAAAACACAAGAGTGTGGCTGGTGAGGAGTTGACCTCACTGCAGGAAGACCTCACATCCATGAATATGTGAGAAACATAAACTGTAATTGATCTCTGAAAACAAACAGCGAGAATGAACTATTAGGTGAGTAAAGTGGGTAGATGGATACGGGAAAAGTTGGGGGAGGAGTAAACTTGATAAAAACACATTTTATCAAGTTCTTAAGAACTATTAAAGCTATTTAAATATGTTCATATGCCTATGTGAAAATGTATACATGTCAGGTACAAGGTTAAATAAATTAAAAGGATTCGGTATAATTTTAGCAAACCAATATTTTGGGGTGGCTAAATAAAGCTCATATTTACTATGTAATTTTATATGATCATTTCTTACTTTGAGTATATAATACTAATGGTACCAATTTAAGAGGGTTAAAACCAAGTATATTTTCTGAAAAATAATTTCCGAGGATTTAAATTTTTAATTTAATGTGCTATTTACATTTTAAGTAAGTTCAGAAGTTCCTCTGTGGCTAAAACAATTCAGTGTGTATTTTACTATACACACGTGAACTAGAATCTTCTTATAATCAGTAAGAAAATATATCTTGTTAATATAAAGTATATCTATGTGCTCTTTTGGTTTGTGCATATGTGTATAATATGCTTATATGTGATGTGAGTGCCCACTTGCCAAAGAACATATATGGAGGTCAGAGAACAACCTTACTTTTCACCATATTTAAGAGGAAGGCAATTTTTTTTTTTGTTCATCACCACTGTGTACAACAGATTGGGTAGCCTATGGGCATCCAGGGACTCTACTGTTTCTATCTCTCATCTTACCCTGTGAGTGGCATAGTGACATTACAGATGCACATTGTAGCTGACCTATTAGTGCTAAGGAGTCAGTCTCAGGTCCTCACACTTGCACAGCAAGCTTTTTACCCATTGAGTGATTTCCACAACCAAATTCCAGTATTTATACAAGCATTTATGTTATCTTGATAAATTTAAATTCATTCCAAAATTGCATTAGGATAGTGTACTATTTTATTACTTTTACCTTTATTGAAGGATGGAGATTTATGAAGTTAATTGCATAGTCAGTGCAATAAGTTTTGTTACAGTGACATTCACCAATAATGAAATAATAAAAAGCCAAGGTAAAATACAATAGATGGTGTCTTACATAAAACAATTGCGCATAGTATGCCAGCAATTCATAATAATCAGGACAAACTGTAGTCTATGAACAAATTATGGGCTGTAGAATCCTGAAATTAGATCATTATTATTTATCTCCTGTTTTATTATTGATTTCTTTTTACAAAAAGAGCATTTTTCCAAGTAAAGTGACTGATAATACTCATCAAATTTGAATGTTAATCTAAACTATTTAAGGATAATCAGTGAAATATTGGCAATTTACATGTATTTATTTTCTAAAGGATTGTTCATGCAGTTTTACATGAGAATCTTATCCTTGTCAAACTTTTTTTTAATCAAAGTCTGAGAAGATATTTCATTAGCATTCTCAGATTCTGCCAATTCCAAAAAAAATGCTCACTTGTTAAAATAATTAAGGATTTGTAATGAACGGCCTGGAGTAGAAATATAATTTCTATTGTGCTTTTGTATAGACTTCCCACTTACTGCTCACTGTCTCTACTGTCAACCGTTAGGATTGACATCTTCTATCTTTTCATTGCTAACACTTTTCTCTACTCTCTTTTCTATTTCTGTGCTTTGGATTTGATTTTAAATAAGACACATTCTCCTGAATTTGATTTCCTCTCTTTATGTTTAAGTTGTATTGTCTGGCAATCAACTACATTTGGCCTTTGTAAAATATAAAGCATGTTTGTTTATGCGATGATTATAAAAATATGGAAGAGATAATTTTTGATGATTTTTTCACACATTTGTTAATATGGATGACCTATCAGGTGATATTTCAAGATTCTTTTCCTGTTGTTTGGTAATTGCTGTCAAAATTATTAAAAACCCTGTGCACCAAACAAAACCTTGCTATTTAAGATATATTTGCATTTGTATATGAATATAAAATGCATCCACATTGATGTGAAAATCTTAAGGATTTATTATATACTTTAAATGTTTATATTGAAGTAATCAACACTTTTAATACATATTTCTGAATTTCACAATGTTTAAATTGTATTTTATCTAAAATTGCTTTCATATATATTTGTATTCTTTCATATATATTTGTATCATTTAACTTATTGAGATATCCACTCTAAAATCAGGCCCTGAAGCTATAATATATAAGATAACTTAGGGGGATGAGTTTATGAGTTTCACAGGATAATATTCAACATCTACAGTATAATAGTCAGGGTTTCAGTACTATGACAAAATGTCATGATCAAAAGAAATTTAGATTTATTTCACTTATGCTTCCATATAACTGTTTACCATGAAGGAAGTCAGAGCAGGAATCTGGAGGTAGGAGCTTCTACAAAGGCCTTGATATAGCTCTGCTCACTGATTGCTCCTATGGTTTGCTCAGGGTGCTTTGTTGTAGAAACCAGGACCACCAGTGTAGGTACCACACCACCCAGGGTGATCTAGCCCTCCCTCTCATACATGAACCAATCACTAATTAAGAAAATGCTGTACAGGCTTGTCTGCAGCTGGATCTTACGGACATTATTTTCTCAATTGAGGTTCCCTATTCTAAGCTGACTCTAGCTTGTGTCAAGTTGACATCAAATTAGCCATGGCAGACATTTACTTAACTGAATAGAGATGCTTATTTAATCATCTTTATGTATCCCATTAAAATTATACAAAATTTCTTAAATGTAAATGCAGCTGCATTTACTTTAAATAGATTTAGATACTACAAATGAAATTATTTGTGTTATGAAATAGAATTGGGTTCTGGTATTTCAGCTTTCTCTGATCAAATAACACATAACATAAACTGTACTACATCACGGAAGAAACTGTATCACCTATCTAATATGCCAGGAAGTACAGTCTTTCTGAATTTCTTTCATTTTAATTTTCTTTCATTTTAATGTGGGTACAAATCCAAAACACCTATTATAAACAACAAATTGTAAATGCATCTTATATATTCTAGCTCCTTAAGTAAGGAGTAGGTTAATTTGGGCGGCATTGGGAAAAATACTTATGTATAAGTTGATAATAATAATACCAAGATATTTTACACATAACTTCACAGAATCAAGAGCTACCAGCAATAGGCTTGCATGAGAATGAGTCTTTCAGAAGTCAATCATAGATGAGAGAGGAGCCAATATGGCCTGACCCATTCCTGCTGAACTATGAGCCCCTGATGGATACTGAAGGAAGGGTAGAAATTATTTTCAGTGGGATACCCACTGAAAAGTTCACCACAATCCATTGAATAATATCAAAATCATGGTCACACAAACAGCCCTGGTTAAAATTATTGTGTTAAAAATAAACTAAAATAAAAAGACATGAGTGTGGAAAAGAGACTGATGTGAGGAAAAGAGATGGAAGGAGAATAAATAAGGTGAGAATTTTATGCATCAGAATGTGAGATTTTTTTTCCAGAAACCTCTAAATAGATTTCTAAAGTAGTTTCACTAGTATTCATTTCCTTTTTATTTTGTGTGTGTGTGTGTGTGTGTGTGTGTGTGTGTGTGTGTGTGTGTGTGTGTACCCACGTATAAGGGCACGTGTGTGTGTGAAATTGTCCAAAACAAACTTAATAGAAGTGAACCTATTCAACTTTTTCTTTTTCTTTTCTTTTTTTTCAGACAGGGTTTGTCTTTGTAACCCAGGCTGTCCTGGAACTTGCATTGTAGACCTGGTCTGAACATCAGAGATTTGCTGCATGCCTCTGCCTTCTAAGTGCTGGGATTAAAGGTGTGTGACACAATGCCCAGTTAAAACTATTCAATTTTAAAAGTGAACAATGCTTTGACCTTGTGCAGGGTTTGTGTGTGCTATTACAACCCCTGTGACTTCATACTTGTACTGTCCTGTTGTGTCTGGAAAACATTATTCCTTGAAGTTACCACCCCTTCTGCCTCTTACAGTCTTCCTGGCCTTCTTCCATATTAGATTCATGCATGAGCCTTGACAGAAGATAAGACCTATACAAGCCCAAGCCAGGAAAAAATTGCAGAATGGAGGAGAGGTGGGCATGAAGTCCTAGCATTACCTGAGGTGCATTTGTTTGCTACTGGGTATGAAAAAGTCTGTTTTCTTCAATGAAATTACATCTGGTTTATCGATTAACACTTTGGCCCCACATCCTGGAATACTTGGCTAACAAAAACTAAACTTGATATGTGTGTGTGTGTGTGTGTGTGTGTGTGTGTGTGTGTGTGTGTGTGT
>CABHPQ010156828.1:17481-27730 GCA_902168405.1 Peromyscus aztecus | reverse complement strand
GTCCCCTTTCTAGTTTCCTGTCCTATGCCCTTACACACACACACACACACACACACACACACACACACACACACACACACGAGTAAAAATCCAGAATCTGCATCTACAAGAAGAACATGCTGCTTATCTTTCTGGGTCCGGCTTATTTCACTTAACATAGTTTTCTCCAGTTCCATTCACTTTCCTGCAATTCTCATAATTTCATTTTTCTTTACAGCTGAATAAAATGTCGTGGTGTAGATGAACCACATTTCTCTATCCACTCACCTGTTGATGAGCATCTAGACTGATTATACTTTTTGGCTGCTATGAACGGTGCAGCACTAAACACGGATCTACACATAACCGTGTGGCAGGGCCTAGGACCACCCACATGATCCACCTATACCACTCTTGGGTTTATATTCAAAGGACTTTATTTGCAGTTTGTTTGGTTTTTGTTTTTTTTTTTGTTGTTGTTGTTGTTGTTGTTTGAGAAAGCACTGTACAGATTTCTGTAGTGATGCAGCAGTTTGTGTCCCCGTAAGGACCTGCTTCCCTAACATCCTCAACATTTGTTGTTTTCATTCTTAGCCACTCTGAGTGGGGTGAGATAGCTAAGAATGTGAAACATACTGTCAAGTATTCATCGGCCATTTGTGCTTCTTTTAAGAACCACCTGTTTGGATCTCTGTGAGTTC
Source organism: Peromyscus aztecus (assembly GCA_902168405.1). NCBI lineage: Eukaryota > Metazoa > Chordata > Mammalia > Rodentia > Cricetidae > Peromyscus > Peromyscus aztecus. The sequence continues at coordinate 27,050 of CABHPQ010156828.1, read as the reverse complement.
GAGTGCAACCCGGTCTAAGTAGTGAGTTCAGGGATAGCAGAGCTAAATAGTGGGACACTTTTTCAAAAAAAAAAAAAACACCTGCCTGTCAGTCCATTTGCCCATTTATTGATTGGATGATTTCGATTTGTATGAGTGCATTTACACAAGTGTACATGTGTATATATGTGGGAGGCCAGAGGTCACATCAAGTGTCTTCCTCAATGGCTTTTCACTTTATTTTTTTTTATTACACTGGGAGAGGGGGTACACACATGCCATGGCAGGTCTCTAGAAATCAGAGGACAACTTGCAGGAGTCAGCTTTCTCCTTCCACCATGGAGTCCCGGTGATCAAATTCAAGTCACCAAGCTTGTCAGCAAGCACCTTTACCTGCTGAGCCATCTCCCTGGCCCTCTATCATTTTTTTGAGATAGAGTTTCTCACTGGACCTGAAGCTAGCCATTGGCAAGACTGGCTGGCCAGTGAGCTTCAAGAATCTGCCTGTCTTAGCAGGTATGGTGATGCACAACTTTAATCCCAGGGCTTGGGAGGCAGAGACCGGTGGATCTCGGTGAGCTCAAGGCCAGCCTGGTCTACAAAGCAAGTTCCAGGAAAGGCTCAAAGCTACACAGAGAAACCCTGTCTGGGGTGGGGGGGATCTTCCTATCTCTTCCTCCCCAGCACTGGATTACAGATATGCTCCACCACACCCAGCTTTTCACAGTGGTGCTGGAGCTTTGAACTCAGGTCCCCACACTTGCATGGCAAACACTTTACCAACTGATCCATCTCCAGCTGCCATGATTTAGATTTGTGATGTTTAACTTTGGTAGCTCTTTATATGGTCTAGGTACTAACTTCCTGTCTGGTGTAAAGTTGACCAAGACTTCCTCCCGTTCTTCCTCTTCACTCTAGTGATAACTTTTTGATTCCATGTGATCCCACTTGTCATGTTCTGGAGGTATTTCCTGTAGCATTGGAATCCTTCCAGAAAGTTCTTGCACATGCCTATATCTGGAAATGCTTTTGCCATCTCTCTCCAGCAGTTTCAACGCTTTAGGTCATATATCACAATCTTTGATCTGGGGCTAAAGTTAAGAGTATGTGCTGCTCTTGCAGAGGACCCGGGTTCGATTCCCCTGTCCTCTCCCAATTATCTGTAACTCCATTCCAGAAGAGCCAATGACCTCCAGTGGCACAGACCTACATTCAGGCTAAACAGCCATACACATAAAATAGTTATAGTCAAAGTTTTTTTTTAAGTTACTTGATCATTTTGAATTGATTTTTGTGCGAGGTTAGAGGTATACATGTAATTTCATTCTTCTGTGGAAATCCGGTTTTTTCCAGCACTATTTGTTGAAGAGGTTACATTTTCCTCCCCAATGTATGTTTTGAATGCCTTTATCAAAAATTAGGTGGGATTTACATCTGGTCCCCTATTCTATTATTTGTCTACATTTCTCTTTTTTTATTGGTACCACACTGTGTGTGTCAGCTTAGCTCTGTAGTATAATTTGAGGTCTGGTTTTACACTTCCAACATTGGTCTTTCTGCTTGTTATTCAGGATCTTTGGAGTTTCCATGTGAGGTTTAAGATTTTTTTCTCTAGTTCTGTGAAGAATGTCATTGGAATCCGGTAGGGATGACATTGAATCTGTATACCACTTTTGATAATATAGTCATTTTCACAATATTAATTCTTCCAGTCCATGAGCATGGGACATCATTCCATCTAATTTCTTTTATTCCTTGGTTAGGTAAAAGATCCATGGCTGGCCTGAAACCCATGTAAACCAGGCTGCCTTTGAACTTGCCGAGATCTGCTTGCTCTGCCCCCACGGTGTGGAGATTGAAGGTGTGCACTGCCACACCTCGCTTGGTGACTTTTTTGTTCGTTGGTCTTTTGAAGCTGTTATGAATGGGGTACTTTTCTCATTCCCTTCTCAGTGGGTTTGTTATTATTTTGCAGAAAGACTACTGCTGTCTGCGGGTTGATTTTGTACCCCGCTGCTTTGCCGACATGTTTACCAGATCCGAGAGGGACAGTGGAGTCTTTAAGGTCGTTTCGATGTAGGGCCATGTCCTCTGAAATGGGGACAATTTCACTTCTGTCTTTTCTATATTTGTTGCTTTTCTTTCTTTATCTTGATTTATTGCTCTCATTATGCCTTTAAACACTATACTGAATAAAAGTGGACAGAGTGCACCTATCTCACGATGGGTGTTAGAAGTGTTAGAAGAAATGTTTTCAGGTTTTCTCTATTTAGTATAAAGTTGGCTGTAGGTTTGGTATGTATGTATCATATATGTTTTTGTTGTTTTTATTGAAATATGAAACCATTTCTTTTTTTTCAAATCAGATTTTCAAAGCATTTTCTTTTTTTATTTTATTATGAAAAATGTCAAGTAAAGACAAAGTGAACAATATAATATTCCCATGTCTCCAGCACCCATCTTGAATAAGGATCAGATTTTTGACATTTTGTCTATCCTGTCTTACCTACCCCAGCTTTCTTCGAGGTTTATTATTATCAATGTCATTTGTTTTTGTTTGTTTGTTATGAGACAGGGTCTCACTCTATATACCAGGTTGTTGTCAAAATCACAGCAATCCTCCTGCCTCAGCCTCCTCAGTGCTGGAATGACAGGTGTGAGGCGCCTCACCTGGCTCTTAGAGCATTTTAAACGGGTATTTTCTGAGCATATATTAGGTATATTCTGTAGCGACAAAGGCAGTCCCTCACTTACATAAAACAAACTTAGGAACCAGACCCTGTTCAGAGTTCCAGAGATGTAAATGACAAATAGATGCAGCAAACACACACACACACACACACACACACACACACACACACACACACACATACACAGCTTACCATATCCTGGGACCCTAGTTGGACTACTCAGTATTGTCCTCCTTAGGCATAGGAGCACTAAGGAGCTGAGAGGGTCGGGTGGGTCATGGCAACACAGACATTTGGGGAAAGGGCTGCAGGGAGGTAGAATCTCTTGCTTTGGGAGAAGTGATAGCTACAATTAATAAGTGTGCAAGGAGACTATTGTGTTCCGGGAACTGGAGCTGTTTATTTCCCCCAGGAACCTGTGTGTCTTTGGGGAGGGGCAGCAGTCAGGTACAGGAAGTGATGGCAGCCAGGCCAGGAAAGGGGCTTGTATGCTCCACAGTGGAGGGTAAGTTTTAGCCACAGGAGCCTAAGTTGGAAGCTAATGTGTCTTTAAAAGAAAAGCATCCAGCAGTAGTGTGGTTACAGACTGAAAATAAGGCCCTGGAGAGCAAGTGGGGGCCAAGATCTGGAGCAGAACCATGAGGCAAGAAAAGATGAGGCAGAAACTTAAGCAAGCAGAGGAAATGAAGAGAGAAGAGAGGCTCACGGGCTGTGAGGAGTGTGAGCAGTTCAGACTGATTCCAGGTGTTCAGCCAGGGCAGCTGCAGAGCAATGCCCCCAAGCTCTGGAATCATTTAGATCACAAAAGATCTTCCAAGCAACAGTGTGCCACCCTGAATATGAGAAATGTGCTAACGGGATTTTGCCGTTGTGGGACATCATAGATGAAACAAACACCAAGTTAGAACAGATCACACTCCACGTGACTTCCTGATGCCATCAGGTGATGCACTGAGTCTGGTATGGCAGCTCACAACGTGTCATCCCAGCACCTTAGAGTCCGAGGCAGGAGGATCACCATGAGTTCGAGGCCAGATAAGTCTCCATAGTGAGTTTAAGGCCAGTCCTGGCTACAATATATGACCCTGTCTCAAAACAAGAAAAAAACTAGCTGGGATATAGCTTAGTGCTAGCCTCCTGGCCTATAGAAGGTTTAATCACTATTACCACAAAATAGGTAAATAAGTGATAAACAAATTAAGGAGCGGGTCAAAGGAAGTGCTCATTCGAAAGAGACAGACAGACAGAAAGGAGTCAGTCAACATCAACCTCTGGCCTCCACATGCATACACATATACACACCCACACAGGTGTTTCCACACACATGCAAGCATGCATATACACATGGACACATACAAAACAATTTACACAAACCTTATTTCATCAACCCTGACACTGTTTTAAAATGCAGATTTTCTGTATCACTAAAGCTATCAAGGACTTCAGATACTCAAAAATTAAAATGTTCCTTTGTTTTGGTTTATCGAGACAGGGTTTCTCTGTGTCGCCCTGGCTGTCCTGGAACTCCCTCTGTAGACCAGGCTGGGCTTGAACTCAGAGATCCACCTGCCTCTGCCTGCCCAGTGCTGGGATTAAAGGCATGCGCCACCACTGCTTGGCAAATGTTCCTCTGAATATCAAAGAAATGCATCATGCACCAAACTGCACTCGAAAGCAGGTGCAAATCGCAGATACACCAATGTTCACTTCTGAGTCACACTTGCGTCTGACTTCCGGTCACAGCCAGCACTGTGCTGTTCCCATCCAGTCCCATTCCAGAGTGAGCCACCCAGTGCAGCCTCGAACTCTGTGTTTGAAGAAGGAAGGGACTATGAGAAAACTTCACCATGAGGGTATTGTCTCTGCTTTCTTTTGTCTCCAAAAAGCAAAGATACCATGTGGTAAATGGTGAGCTCTGCCTCCTCAGCTTCCCTAGTTGAGTTCTGCTTGGCGTGCACAGGGTGACTCTCAATGCCTGTGGAGGTCTAGGTGCTAGGGTCCTGCCTTGACTGCAGCTGTGTAGACAGGACAACTTACGGTGAGCTCTGACCTTTAGCCTCTGTCATTTTCCTGTTTGTCGGGGGCTTGGGTGACTTCAAGAATCTCATTCTAAAACCCAGGGAAGAAAAATCTGTGTGGTTATAAGGATGCTGACAAACTCTTTGTATTGTTTACTCTCTGTTGCCGTGTTAAAAATGCCATGGCCGTGAACCCGAGCGGTGGCGCGGAGGCTAGGGTCTCTGCCTCTGGACCCGGAGGTCCCGGGTTCGAGTCCCCTGATGATGCATCTCTGCATCGGGAAAAAAAAAAAAATGCCATGGCCAAGGGCAGCCAATAGAAGAAGAAATTGATTTGGGCTTACAGCTCCAGAGAAAGGGTCCACACGGCAAGAGATGCATGGCAGCAGACAGCTAGAGCAGGAAACTGACTATCACAGTTTATCGATTCACAGACAGGAGAGAATGAGTAAGAGCCCCACGGAGGGTAAGGCTATAAACACTCAAAGCCTATCCCCAGGGACATACTCCCTCTAGCAAGACTATATCTCCTAAGAGTTTGATCATCTAAGCATGACCAACTGGGGACCAAGTGTTGAACGTCATCTTCAACATTTGGACGACATTTATCATCCAAACCACAAGCCTCTTGGTTTTTGTTTTTCAAAACAGGGTCCCAGGTAGCCAAGACTGGCCTTGAACTTGCTAGATAGTAGAAAATGATCTCGAACTTCTGCTCCTCCTGCCTCCACCTTCCAGGTACAGGGATACATAGTGTGCTTTTTAAAAAGTAAATTGCAAACTGGGCATGCTGTCACATGTGTGTAATTCTAAGACTAGGAAGGCTGAGGCCGGAGAATTGCCTCAAGTTCAAATCTATGGTCTTCGTAGTGAATTCCAAACCAATCTAAACTACAGAGTAAAACCCTGTTTCAAACAAAGAAACAAAAATTAATACTTGAAGAACCAAAGAGATGTGGGAAGGGTGTGGGGGGTCTTTAGAAAGATGGTGTGGTCTTCCTTGAGGACCGGTTTATTTTGGGTGCATGGTTTGATGGTTTGCCTAGATTTTTAAAGATGGACATAGGAAACAGGAAAGGTTTGGCTTTTTAATCCATGTACAGAACTCAGACAGCCATGAAATGATCACAGAAATTCTTAACTTGGAAAAACAAAGAAAAAAAACCTGATGTGTTATCATACCAACAAGGGCATAAGCTGAAATCATAAACTCAGGAGGTTGGAATAGCTGCTTCTAACCATAATTTTGCTGCATGTGTGAAAGCAGCAGTTTTTGGACCATTCTTGATTCGGCAGCAGCACCTTCTGGGAGTTTGTTTAAAATGCAAAGACTGGGTCCTTACCTCAGACCTGAGTGTGAATCTGCTACTCTCCAAGAGCCCCATGCACACAATCACACACATGAACATTAAAATTTACAAAGCCCTGGTCTATGAAGCTGTTTCCTTCTTGTCCAGAAGGGATGATGGTATATTCCCCTGGGTTGTAACAGAGAGATAATATGGTACCCAAAAACACTTTAAACAGCACACACAGTACAGCCCAAGCCCAGAACATCATGTCTTCCATTATGAAGGTCAAGGCTGGAAATTCACTTAATACATAAAATGTCTCTTAATGATAAACACTGTGATGGGTTTTCTTTTTTCCTGATCTTTGCTCACAATATTCTAATCATATTTTCTAGGCTATGACCTTTCAAAGATGAGGGACTTTATCAACCAGCAAGCTGACGCTTACGTGGAGAAAGGCATCCTGGATAAGGATGAAGCCAATGCTATCAAGCGCATCTACAGCAGCCTCTGAGAACGGCATGCAACCTGAGCCTTTCAGCCGTTCCAGCAAAAACAATATAGCTTCAAAACTAATTCGGCGGTTAAAGATTTACCAGCCCAGGAGTATTAGAATGTGCTGAATTTATAGTAGTTAACCCCTTAGAAATGGGTAAAATAGAGCTCTCTTGCCATAAATACCTTATGAAAAGTAAAGTGTACGTAAGCTGAGGTTTTTGTATATAGAATCCGTATTCCCCCTTGGATTTACATTTTATAATCAGAGATGTGCTGCTCTGGAAAAGCCTCTAGTGGGTTGAACATAAATCTGAACCTTCTTCTTCTTCTGAGTCTTAGGCTCCCGGAAGATCTAAGCGGTCCTGTCTCAAGGCATGCTGGACACCTGAGCACCTTGTTGGATGTTTGTTAAACGATGTTTCCACTAGCAGTTCTCTGTTGGGCACTGAAATAAATCCACATTTCTTCATAGCCTTGCTGCTCTGAGAAACAGCAACTTCTTAAAAAAAAAAAAAAAAGGTTTTAATCAAAATAGAATTATATCATTTTTCCTCCTAGTACTTTGACCCTTTAATACAGTTCCTCATGTTGTGGTGACCCCCCCCATCATAAAATTATTTTCGATGCTACTTCACAACTGCAATTCTGCTACTGTTACAAATCATAATGTAAATATCTGTTTTCCTACTGGTCTTAGGTGAGCCCTATTGAAAGTGTCGCTCAACCCCCCAACAGGTCAAGATCCACAGATTGCAAACTGCTGCTCTAGCCTGTCCCAACTACTCTCCTTCCAGCCCCTTCCGTGTCCCCAACATACAAACAACAACACATCTGCTTTTGGGGATGCCCTTCTTCTTTTTTTTTGGTTTTTCAAGACAGGGTTTCTCTGTGTAGTTTTGGTGCCTATCCTGGATCTCGCTCTGTAGACCAGGCTGGCCTCAAACTCACAAAGATCCACCTGGCTCTGCCTCCCGAGTGCTGGGATTAAAGGTGTGCACCACCACCGCCCGGCGGGGATGCCCTTCTTAATCAGCTCTCTGTTAGACCCAATGACACAAAAAGGAGGTTGACCATAGGTACAAGAATCAGTGAGTAAAGCAGTGGGAGTGTAGCCTGGGAGTACAGCAGTGACAGAACGCTTGTGTAAAGGCCTGGATTTAATCCTCAGCACCACACACACACACACACACACACACACACATTCACATAAATGCACACCTATATGAACACATACATGCACACAGTCACACACATGAACACATGACATGCACATAAATACACACACAAAATTGAATTTATCAACAATTTACTCCCTACCTGTATTTCCCATTTTTGTTTTTTTTTTTTTAACTTCTTTGAGTTTTCAGACACTTATTGCTCACTCCATAGGGATGAACATTTACGTAGACAAGAAGCCAAATGAGGTCACATACTGTTCAAAAGCAACGTCAACATTTCTGCTCCATTCCAGTCATCTACCCTGGATTTGACGCAAGCCATGCTATCTCACCAGTGAGCAAAGGAGCAGGCAGCATGGGCAGCAACAGAGATAAAAACCACCGGAAAGAAAAGGTTGTAAACTCTAGGTTCCTGCAACTTGTGTGTTTGCCGCCACCACAAACACAGGACTGAAAAACAACCACACAGCCCAGAGGTCCTCCCTGGACGCCGGTGCTCCCAAATCAAAGGTGGCGCTGGAATACACAGTGTAAGATAATTGCATAAGTACATTATAGATGCTTGCCGGGAACCATAAACATAACAGGCTTTGTGAATTAGTTGCACTTACTTCCTGGGACCTGCTGGTGCCCATGCTGCCGTTCTGAAGCCAGTCACACTGGGCTTTCATACCTAAGATAGCTACAGAGGCAAACAAAACACAAAGCCTGTCAGGAACACAAACTAATCTCTCCTGGCGTTCTGGAGAAGCCAGTACCCAGCCGCAGGTGAGTGTGGAGAGGGAGGTTCAAAACGGCTTTGCCCAAACTGCATTTCCCGAGGCACGATGACGCAAATGGTTTAATGAATCATCAGTGTCAACCGACTCCACTTTAGCCACGGCACACATCTGCTCCTACCTCAGATAGGAAACCGGTTCAGGCTGGATCATCTTAGCCTCTCACTTTTCCAAAGCGTACCTAAGTATCTATGCAGGGTTTTTTCAGTAAGAAATTTCTTTCTTGTATTGTAATCTTCTTAGTGCCTCTTGGTAACCAAGACAGAAGGGGCACACTTGATCCTATTTTATAAACAAGCACATCCTTTCACAAAGGGATCAAGGACACTGGATAAGCTCACATTCATAAGGTCAACAGGTGGAGACCCTGGAGCAGAAGTCAGGTTTGACAATCTAGAGCCTCTCTACAGTGATTCTATGCCAAGGTACTTGAGTACTCTGTCCATCAGGCAGAAGCAGGAGGGGCTCAAGTTTGAGGGAAAACTGAGCTACACAGCAAGACCCTGTCACAGGAGAAAAACAAACAGAAATGGCCAACCCTGGTGACAAAAGCCTGCAGTCCCACTCGAGAGAGTGAGGCAGGAGGATTGGGAATTGAAGGCTGCCTGGGATACTTAACAACTTGCAGTTCCAGGCAGCCTGGCCTGTGTGGCATACCTCAGGAAGCTGAGCAGGACTGCTGTGCGTTTGGGGCCAGGCAGGGCTACATAGTAAGTTCGAAGTCAGCCTGTGCTAGATAACAAGATCCTGTCAGAACAAACAAACAAAATATCCCTCTAGTCCAGTACAGTTAAATCATGGCTACAAAATTACTCAAAGTTTGAAGACAAGATAATTTTAGCTAGAAATTGCTGACAGGAATAAAATAAAACACTTGAGAAATATATTTGAGCCTATGGTCATAATTTCAAATTTGAGCTTCTGTGATTTCATCAATCTTGGCCAAATTAAATACGTTTCTGCGGGACATAACTTTATTTTTATTATTCCTATATCACAGTAGCTTGTTTAGGCCTCTTCTGTCTTCCTTTTTGTTTTCTCCTTTTCCAGTTAAAGCTCCACAGCTCAAGTAGTAACAACAACAACAGAAATAAATAAATAAATAAATAAATAAATAAATAAATAAATAAATAAA
>CABHPQ010156828.1:0-17471 GCA_902168405.1 Peromyscus aztecus | reverse complement strand
AAATAAATAAATAAATAAATAAATAAATAAATAAATAAATAAATAAATAAAACAGCAGCAGCAACGTACTGCCAAGAGAACAGCCCAACTCTGAGCTAGAGAGATGGCCTCATGTGCAAGCATGGGGAACTGAGTTCAGATCTCTTGCACACATGAAAAGGGCATGGGGGCTGGAAGGGTGGCTCAGGGGATAAATCTCTTGCTAAGCAACCTGGGGCAAACTGGATAGCTAAACTAGCTGGGATTGGTGAGTTCCAGGTTCAGAAAGTGAGCCTGAGTCAATAAATAAAATGTAAAGCGATAGAGGAAGACATGATGTCGTGTTCCAGAAACAGAGAGAGAGAGAGAGAGAGAGAGAGAGAGAGAGAGAGAACACCCTATTTCAAGGGTACTATGAGCAACAAAGAACAAAACACAAAGGATTATGTTAAGTGAGAAACGAACAAATCAGCAAGACAAAAACAGCTTCCCCTTCCCATCATGGCACCTAAGGGCCCTCCCAAGGCTGAGTCTGTGATTGTGGTAGTATGAATGAGAATGGCCCCCAGAGGCTCACATATTTGAGTCTGTGGTCACCAGATGGTGGAACTGTTTGGGGAGGATAAGGAAGGTGTGGCCTTGATGGAGGAGGTGTGTCTAGGGCTCTGAGGTTTCAGAAGCCCAGCCATTCCCAGTTAGTTCTCTCTGTCTCATGTTTGTGGATCAACATGAAGCCCTCAGCACTGGTTCAGCACCATGTCTGCCTGCCTGCCTGCTGCCATGTTCCCCATTATAATGGTCATGGCCTCAACCATCTCAAACTGTGAACCCCCAAAAGCTCTTTCTTCTAGACGTCGTCTTGGCCATGGTGTCTTAGCACAGCAACTGAAAAGTTACTAAGACCATGACCCGGAACTGCAGGCTCCACTCCACTAATACCCCAGGGCACCTGTTCCTGATGAGCAAAAGACAGAGGTGCAAAACAAGAAGGAAAAAAATAATAGAGCAGAAGAAAGGGAACAACAGGAGCAGGCAAACAAAGTCGCTTTTACTCCACAGACATCAGGCTCTTAACGATGGGAAATTCCTTCGGAAGCCTCGTTAAACCTCATTAAACCTCATTAACCTCATTAAACTTATTTAAACTAGTAACCGAGATGTCGAGACTAAAAAAAATCTATCAGCTGTCAATAGTATATAGCTGAAAGTTTGCTGCTGTAACCTATACACGTAATACTAAAAACTAACTTTTAATTCAAACGAGCAGTGATGGATGACACACAAGTGTAAAGAGTCTGAAGTGACACAGAGATAAACTCTAAATGGAATGCAGTATGTCTCACACGGCTGTAGTTTTATCTGTCCTTCTGCAATCCCAGCATGTGGAAGGTAGAGACAAATGAATCAGGAGTTCAAGGTCAGCCTAGGCTACATAAATCCCTATCTTTCGAACAAAAAAAAAAAATCAACTTTGTTTCCCCATTTTGAAAAGAAGAAATGAAGGCTCCTATGTGAAAACATAGTTTATTCTCTCATCCAGACATGTGTATTTTACTTTTACAAAATAGCAGACAAAATTTGGTTCTTTACAGTAGTACAGAATATACGATACTGAAATATATATTATAGCACTTGAGTTATAAACACACAGCAAAGGCATTATCACTTTCCAGCCACCATGTTTTTCATACACTTGGAATCTCACTGGGAAATAAACATTGCTTTTGGCTTAAATATATAAATAGTCTTGGATGCTTCTGGTAGCTACAAAAGCCAGTCTAAAACTACCTCCGTCTACAAAAGTGATAGGCTTTAGAATACAGTTTTGCTATCATGCCATAAGAAGACGTAACTACAGGAAGCCAGAGGAACTGATCACTTCAGTGCAGCTGCGGTTGGTCTACCTAACTGTGGCTCGAAGGTGCACGCTATGGGAGTCCAGAAGCGGCGTTGCTTCCGAACCCCCAGTCAGTGGATTCTTTAGGGTCCAGCCATTTTGTGATGTGGGTTAGAGCGATGCCCACCAGTCACTAACTATGATAGAGCGAAGCAGCATAGGGGCTTTCTTCATCCCTGAAAAAGAGAAATACAGCAGAAATCAGTGTTTACAACTGTACTCAGAAACACACACATACGACTTACTATCCATTTGTCAAAGAAGAGCAGAAATAGACTGACGAAGCATTATGTGTGCCTTGGAAGCCAGGTGATGGTCATGTTCAGGTGAACTTTCTTCCCTCTTCTTTCTAAGGGACACTCAGTTATCAGAATAAACAACAGCATTTGCTTATATAATATTTGGATATATTAATGATAGTCTAAATTATATTTGTTGTCTATATTCCTCTTCTTTCTGAAAACGATTTAAAAGCCAGAAGTGGTAGCTCATGCCAGTTGGAAGGCTGAGACAGAGGATAGCCAAGACTTCGAGGCCAACTGAACTACAATGAGACACTGTATTTATTCAAAAATAAATGAAAATAAAAAGGATTTGAAGTCTACAACTGGTATGTATTATAAAATAGAAATTTTAAAACAAGGACTAAGAAATCAATATATTAACCATAAAAAAGACACAGTAGTTGAACCTTGGTATCAATTTTACTTACAAAAAAAAAAAAAGGAAACACAGTAGTTTGTGTCCCTTCATGAAATCATACAGAAAGAAAAAACCCAAATATACATAAAGAGAAAGGTTTGCCCTAGGGTCAAATTTAAACTGCTCAGAAGGAATCTTAGGGGAATCCTGGTAAACAGCAGCCATGTACTGACAAGCATTATTAAGAATCAGTATTTTGGGGTTGGAGAAGTGGCTCAGCAGCTAAGAGTACCAGCTGCTCTTCCAGAGGACCCAGGTTCAATTCCCAATGCCCACATGGCAGCTCACAACTGTCTATAGCTCCAGTTCCAGGGGATCCAACACCCTCACACACACATGTAGGCAACACACCAATGCACATAAAATAAAAATAAATAAATAATAAAAAAACAAAACCAGGAATCAGTATTTTTATGTCTTCTCCGGGGCACTGCTCCCCTTGGAGGTGTCATGAGAGGCTCTAGTTCCAGTTGCTATCTCAGACCGCTAGCTGGACAGCAGCACTAGGCAGAGAAGCAAACTTTATATGCAAAATAACAGAGACAGAGGTAGGGCAACAGACTCAGGCCATGTAGTGGGTAGCAGCTCCACTTAGATTTCATAAAGATGCCTTTCTAGGGCCGAGGAGACAGATGGCTGTCTGTCCATAAAGTACTTGCTGCACAAGCATGAGGCCCTGAGTTCAATCCCCAGAACCCACAGAAAACGCCAGGCATGGTGGCAGATTCATAATAGTCCCGGTGCTGGAGAGGCAGGGCCAGGGGGATTCCCCAAACAGCCAACCTAGCCTACTTAGTCACTTCCAAAAGATGCAGTCTCAAAAATACAAGGTAGACAGGATCATGAAGAAAGGCATCCAAAGTTGACCTCTGCCCACCACACTCCTATGCATACACACACCTGCATATACACATACATACACATATACACATACACACACACACACACACACACACACACACACACACACGTGGGGGCCCGTTCTCGGGTTCCTCATGGCTTTACCCAGCAGGTCCGCATAGAGGATGATTGGGACCACAGGCCTGAGTGCAGGTGTCTGAGATGGTCTGCACTTGGCTGTGCTGGGGGAGGAGGTCATTTGCTCCACCCCTTGGCGTCTCTATAAAAACCCTGGGGCAGAGACAGTCGGGGCCCGTTGGAAAAGGTTCCAGGCCCTCTCGAGGCTATCCTTTATTTTCTATCTGTTTATCTCCGCGACATTCTCCGCAATAAATCCTTCTATCTAATATTTCCTGCTGCTCACACTCAAGAAAACTCTGGGAAGCTGTGGGGTTGGTGGGAAAACAACCCCCCCCACACACACACACACTTTCTACCACTAAGATAGATTTTTTTTCAAACAAGAACAGCATAGGAGTATTGGTCCAGACTCTGACACCTCTACCAGGAACCTTCACCTGGTCTCTTCTTTGAGTTTCCTGGCTGCCTGTGTTGATAGCTTAATCTGTAAGTCAAGTCTCTGCAGGAAATCTCTGGCAGACACTTCCTCGGGCTGCGCAGGTTCGGGGTCTGGGTCCTGAGGGCTGGGAGGGGGCAGTTCTTCCCCAGCCAACACGGGCTCCTCCTCATGACAAAAACTGCTGTCAACAGTTTCCTTTTCTGGAGAATCAATGGAGTTAAGTCCATTAAAGAGCAGAGGCTTCTCTGATAGAATCGGGATGCTCAAGGTCTTCTTCAGAAATATACAGTCATTGGTAAACAGTTTATTAGCCCTTTTAATTTGTTCCATCTAAAACACACAAAAAGAAAAAGAAACACAGAGTTACATACAACTAAGTTCCAGAGCTGAAATTAATATAAACATGGGACTGGACATATTCAGAAACAATTATGTGCAATGCTGTGCTGGCTAGTTTTACGGCAACTTGACACAAGCTAGAGTCATTTGGGAAGAGGGACTCTCAATCGACAAAATGCTTCCATCAGACTTTCCCGTAGACAGTCTGTAGTACATTTTCTTGATTAGTGATTGATGTAGGTGGACCCATCCCACAGGGGTAGTGCCGCTCCTAGGCAGGTGGTCCTGGATAACAGAAGCAGGCTGAGGAAGCCATGAGGAACAAGCCAGTAAGCAGCGCTCCTCCATGGCTTCTGATCAGTTCCTGCCTCCAGTCCCTGGCCTGACTTCCTTTGATGATGGAGCATAACCTGAAATCGACCAAGTTGCTTTTGATCATGGTGTTTATCACAGCAATACAAACTCTTCGGCAAACGTTTTCTCTGCATTCTAGAATCTTTCCCTCTGCAGGGAATTCCTGTTATCTCAAAAATAACATGAAAGTCATTTCCTCCTTTACAAGCAGATTTGTTTGTGTTGTTGGGGGCTTTTTGTTGTTTGGTTGGTTGGGGTTGGGGGGGGTTGTTTGTCTGTTTGAGATGGGATCTCATGTCACCCAGGTTGGCCTTGAACTCACTATGAAGCTGAGCATGACTGAACTGAATTCTGACTCTGCCCCCACCTCCCTCGTGCTAACATCAGGTGACACCATAGCTGGTTTATATATGCTGGGGATCAGACCTGGAGCTTCAGAAATGCTAGGCAAGCACTCTACCAACTGGGCCGCATCCCCTCCTGCCCTCTCCAGGCAGCTTCTAACACATACTATTTCCTCTATTAGACACCTTTTACTGTCAGTGGCCCTTAGCCACTGAAACAGAAAGATGTAGAATTTTTATCACTTATTTGTTTATTCAAAACACGCTTTTTATTATTTTGTGTGTATGGGTGTTTTTTGATTGTGTGTATGTATGTGTACCACATGCATGCAGTTCCCTTGGAGGCCAGAAGAGGGCATGAGATCCTGTGAAACTACCATTACAGAAGGCTGTGAGCCACCATGTGGGTGCTGGGGAATCAAACCCAGGTCCTCTGGAAGATAGCTGCTGAGCCATCTCTCCAGCCCCTTTAGCACTAACTTAATTCATTTTTTTAAGATTTATTTATTTATTATGTATACAGTGTTCTGCCTGCATGATCCAGGCCATAAGAGGGCACCAGATCTCATTACAGATAGTTGTGAGCCACCATGTGGTTGCTGGGAATTGAACTCAGGACTTCTGGAAGAGTAGGCTGTGCTCTTAACCCCTGAGCCATCTCTTCCAGCCTCTAACTTAATTCTAATTTGAACATTTCTGTTACCTGGCTTTTTAAAAAGTCTTTCTATTGATACACTCTTACTTGTAGAGGGATTCCTATATTCCCTTGTAGAGGGAATTCTGCTTGGTAAATTAATAGGCCCAGGAGGTGGTAGAGACATGTGTCTGCGCAGAATGTCAAAGAAGGTTGTAGGCTGGAGCTACAACCATGGAGAAGGGCCTCTCAAAGAGAGTGGGCTCCGGTTTTTATCCTTCTGACTTCAAATGGGTCTTAAAGAATTAGTACCTGAGGGTCAGGTAAGAAAAGGAGATTGGGGGCATTTTACAAATAGTGTGGCATTCTTCTACCCTACAGAGTGCAAATATTCACTTTACAAATAAAAGAAACAGGGTTCACCAAGATTATGCACATGTGAGTGGCAGGTGAAGGCCTGGATGCAGCTTTATTACCTCTGACTCTCGCAGCCTACGGAGGCTTTCCCCAACCCACAGAGGTGGGAAAGGGGTGAAATGGAGACTAGAACGTACATCTCACTCATAACCCTCATGATGGCTCTGCAATCTAGCTCTCTTTACCAATGAGGGGATGGAGAAGCTAGCGGCCTCAGTCTATAACACTGGTGAGCACAGAGAGAGCTCACACTAATGGCTCTCAGCTTGGTCAAGAACATCTCTTGCTACCTCCTCTGCTGTGGTGTGTCTATATGTCCCCAGACCAGCCTGGGAACTTGCACCAGGATGGGCACCTCACAGACACTGTGGCAGTTCACTTACACACAACTCATTTGTAAGATCATGAAACAGCCGGACTGGCTCAGTTCAAATCCCTCCCTGACAATTTGAACTGCATGTGTGACTTATCTCACACAGTTGTAACACAGGCACCATCTGCCACAATGGGGTTGCAAGGATTAAATGAATTTATGTTAATATATATACATTTACATTTATAGATAAAGTGTGTGTGTGTGTGTGTGTGTCACCCCTGACTGGGTACTTTATTAACATCTATGTACATATGAAATGATGTATTTTTGTATTGTGTGCCTATCCATCCGTCTACCCTCTATCCAAACTATCCATGCAAACGAAGAAACTCAGGCACAGAGAGATGACTGGTTTAACAAGCACATACAACACTATAGATGTCTGATCTGGGATTTCTGTCTGACTCAACTCTGGAATCAAATTTTAGAAGCCTTTAAGTTGATTTTTAATTTTAAAAAAATCACATTTCTATTTCCAAGAGTCTAAAAGAAAAAAGTCAAATAAATGGGCCCCCATTCCTCCTGCCTTGTGTTCATTTGTTTTGTTTTGTTTTGTTTGTTTTGTTTTTGTAACAGGGTTTTGCTATATAGCCCTGGCTCTCCCTGAACTAACTGCAGTCCTCCTGCCTCAGTCTCCTGAGTGTTAGGAGCATAGCACATGTCACTTCAAGCCTTTCTTGCCTTGTTATAAGGAGAAGCCATGAAAATAGTACTCACTACAGGAAGCTTTCTCTTTTTATCCTCACCATCATCATCATCATCACCATCATCATCACCACCACCATCATCATCATCACCATCATCATTACCACCACACCACCATCATCATCATCATCATCACCATCATCATCATCACCATCATCATCATCATCACCACCACCACCACCATCACCATCATCATTACCACCACACCATCATCACCACCATCATCATCATCATCATCACCACCACCACCACCACCACCACCATCACCATCATCATTACCACCACACCATCATCATCATCATCATCACCATCATCACCACCACCACCACCACCACCACCACCACCATCATCATCATCACCATCACCATCACCTCGTCTATATCCATGAGACCAGATATGTGACTGGGCCCCACTACATAACCTTGGAAATTATTGGCCCAGGACTCACGATGTAGATTAGGCTGGTGCTGAACTCAGAGAGATCTCCCATCTTTACTTCCTGAGTGTCAGGATTTAAAGTGTGCACCATCCAGCCTTGCCTTCTCCTTTTCTTAAAAAGAAAAAAAAAACTTATAAAAAGAAATGTAAGTGGTGGTCTGGTTTCTGGGAGATGGCAAAGTTGAAAAAGAGAGAGCATGCTAGCTAGGGGCATTTTAGAGACAAAATTAAAATCTAAATATCTCAAGTACCTCTGGTTAGTACAGGGTCAGATTTGAGAGAATTAAATAACTTGAGAACTTTGTCCACGGAGACTGAGGTATATTCCAATCTGCATACTTGTGGGTCCTTAATGTCCAGCTCCTCCCATCTCCCCTGGCATACAAGCTCCAAAGACAGACTTCTCCAGAATGGCATGGAGAGCATATGAGTCACTCCCACACCCACAATGTCACAGTGCCCGGGCTCTGTGACACTCCACTTCCATCCTAGAAGGCTGGCATTTGCTGGCACTGTGGGGGTAATGTTCTCTCTTTCCTGCAGGAGGGGGAAGGGCTGGAGCCACTGCCTGTCATCCTGCCACCAGGTGGAACCTGATATTGATGCCACCTTGGAAGATGGCATGTGGATCACAGCCTGAAGCTAGAGTATCTCAGACCTTCCATTTCCATAAGTGAAAATAAACCCCATTTTTTTATTTGGCTTGGTGTTTTGTTTTCTTTTTTATGTTGTTTGTTAATTAAAAACAAATATTTTGGGCTGGAGAGATGGCTCAGAGGTTAAGAGCACTGGCCGCTCTTCCAAAGGTCCTGGGTTCAATTCCTGGCAACCACATGGTGGCTCACAACCTTCTATAATGAGATCTGGTGCCCTCTTCTGGCATGCAGTGCGGGCATACATGCAGGCAGAACATTGTATACATAATAAATAAATTAATAAATAAATAAATAAATCTTAACAAAAAACAAATCTTTCTTCTTTCTTCCTTTACTTTTTAAAATTGTGTTTGTGTGTTGTTTGTGAAGCCAGAGGTGTTGGATCCCCTGGAGCTGTAGTTGTTACCCAACAACAGGTGGTTGTGAGTCACCTGATAAGGGTGGAATTTGAACTCAGGTCCTCTAGAAGAGCAGTACATGCTCTTTTTTGTTGTTGTTGTTGTTGTTGTTTTGTTTTGTTTTGTTTTGTTTTTCGAGACAGGGTTTCTCTGTGTAGCTTTGCACCTTTCCTGGAACTCACTCTGTAGCCCAGGCTGGCCTCGAACTCACAGAGATCCACCTGGCTCTGCCTCCCGAGTGCTGGGATTAAAGGCGTGCGCCACCACCGCCCGGCCCAGTACATGCTCTTAACCAGCCCCCAAAATGATTTTTTTTTTTTAGAGTCTAAATACACATTCAGGACTGAAGAGATGGTTCAGTGGTTAAGAGCACGGACTGCTTTCCCAGAGGATGCAGGCACTGACATGGCTGCTAACTCCAGTTCCAGAGGGTCCAAAACACTCTGTGGACTCTGAATGTACATGGTGCTTGCACAAACATACAAAAAGGTAAAGCACCACAATACATAAAATTAAAATAGATAAAAGTTCCAAATTTTTTTTAAATAAATAAATGCATATTTAGTATAGGAGCTGGGAAGAGGGTAAGAATTCTCTCTCATTAGAAGTTTTATCTTCTTTGCAGTAAGCAAAGACAATATGGGACTGGCTGGAGAGCTCAGTGAGTAAAGAAGTCACTTGCTCTGGAAACCTGGTGACCTGAATAACAACCCTGGAACCCACGTAAAAGGTAGAAAGAGAGAACTGACTCCACAGTGCTGTCCTCTGACTCCCACGTAGGTGCTGTGGCATGTGCATCCATGCACATACACAATAATAATATTAATATTAGTAATTGTTAAAAATTAATTTTTTTCCATGTAAATAAATCATTTGGGTAACATCATAGTTGTTACTGACAAGGAGGTTTAAAAATAGAACTACCACATGACCCAGCTGTAGCACACAAAGAAATCAAGTCCCAACAACAGAAATACCTGTACACCCATGTTGGTATTAGTACAACAGCCAAGTTATGCGACTGGTATAAGTGACCATCAACCGATGAATGGCTAGGATACAGAAATGTGGTGTTTATGCACCAGGGAGTTTTATTCAACCCTAAGGAAAAAAGAAATCATGTCGTTTGCAGGAAAATGGATGGAACTTGGAGGTCCTCACGTAAAGAGAAATAAGCCAGACTCAGAAAGACAAATGCCCCGTGCAGATTCAAAAGGAGAAAGACGTGGAAACAGAAGAGGGGAGAAAAGACCCAGCAGGAGAGAACAGGGGACAGGAGAGGGGAATGAGAAGGGAATATGATCAAAGGACGCTGTACGAACGCATGAAAATGGCAGAGGAAACCCATGGTTTTGTACCATTCGCAGAGGATCATAAAAATGAGATTAAAAGGGTTTTCAAAAAGCAATGCTCTTGATTGTATTCTTGATGAGCAATGGCTTGCACCCACAGCACTCTCTCCAGACTCGGTTTACCTAAGGTCAAAGTGTGGCACCAGCCACGCGAAGAGCACCAGTTCTGCTGCAGAGCAGAGAATGGGGCACAGCTTGGGAACAACAAGCGTCCAGCCACGGTAAAGAAACAGGAATCCATTGTGTCCTGCCGTTCCACTTAGGTCAAGTGTAGAAGCTGGAGTTTATTTGGAATGTGCTAAGAAGCCCTTGGACAGGCGTGGTGATACAAAACCTGTGATCTCAGTGCTGGGGGCCAGGAAAGGAAAAGCCCTGCAACTTCAAGGCTAGCCCTGGCTACATAGACTGTGGGGTTGAGGCTAGCCTGTGAAACTCTGTCTCAAAAAAAAGTGAGAGTGGGGCGGGAGGGGGAGGGTATAGTTCAGTTGATAGAGTTCTTGTTAGCATGCTTGAGTCCTAGGTTCAGTCTCCGGCGATGTTTCTACTAGGCACGGTGGCACATGTCTGTAGTCCTAGGACAGGCACGGTAGCACATGTCTGTAACCCCAGAACATGTGTATCTGTAATCTCAGCACTTGGGAGGTGAAGGATTGGAAGTTCAAGCCCACACTAGCTCCATAAACCACAGTTGAGTTTGAGCCTGGGATACATGAGACCCTGTCTCAATAATCCAACAAAACAAAACAAAAAGATAGTTCCTGGAGGGTGAAAGAGAGAGAGATGTGATCTAATTGTAGTTAAAGATCGTCAGCTATAAACGGAAAAACAAAAATCAACCACTCTGGAGTCGTGGGGACCTTTGCAGGGGCACCTGTGTAACTGGATAATCCAGGCCACAGAGGATGCTCTACCTTGTGAGGAATGCTTTCTATTTCCATCTGAATACAGGTCTGGAAAGTTCACCTCACAGGAAAGTAAGACAGCTCATGATCCAGCCGGGGAAGAGCTGGAAATCTCATTTCCACAGTTCCCTGCTCCTCCTCACGGCCATTCAATCCTGGGAACAGAAAGTGAGACCTTTCAAAGTGACACAGAATGAGTTTCTGTTTCTCAGGAATGGGAGGTTTAACAATCGAACACTTTCATCCTCTCCTAGCCAGGTGTGAGCAGTGTGACCCAATGAGACCAGCCTACCACCTGGTCACTAAGAAACAGACTGGAAAAAGTCATGCAATGATTATCTCTGTAAATGGTAAATGATTATCTGTGACATGTTCCATTCCAGGTGTTAGTGGAAACCAGAACCTTCCCATCACCATGTGTTCATGGAGGAAAAGGCAGCTTGTTTGTCCTTCCTCATTCTCAAAAGAATATATGAACTCCACTTACCAGAAATGCCCCCCAAAGGTAACTATATGTCAGAATATATATTCTCCATCTCCTGGAGCTGGAGAACGGTGAGTGAGTGAAAGAGTCTGGAGCTATCTTTGGGATGAAAGAACTTTCTGAAATTGAACGGTGCCAAGGACTTCACAGTTGTAAACTTATTAAACATAATGGCGAATTTTGTGCTCTGTAATTATACCTCAGGGACGATGTTTGAGTGGGGGGAAAAACACATGAAAAACTATTGAAACCCCAAATTACAGGTTGCCTCGCCATCCCTTTCCCTCTGGGTGCCACTATGACAGTCGACAACCTGGACCACATAGTTAAGCCTGACTCCCAGGACTCCTCTTCCTCACCACACCACATTCTCCCAGCAAGGGAACTTTTATGTGGGGACATGTGCAGCAGCTCAGCTTAGCAGGCTAAATGGACCAGAGGGATGATGACCTGGGGCTAAATCTGACTGAAGCTAGACACAGGGGCCTATTATCCCAGCATTCGGGTAGCAGAAGCAGGGAGATCAATTTAAGCATTTCTCTGATACAAAGTGAGTTCTAGACTCTGTCAAAGAAGGAGGGGGGGGGCGTATGCAAATACATCTCCTTTGCTGCTTTCTTCCTATTTGTAGTTCCTATGCTGTCCTCTAGTTTTTCCAAGGTTTCCATAACCTTGGAATAATAATAAAATATTCTAAGTGGCTCTGACCATTTTCCCCTGGAGGCTTAGATACAGCAGGGAGGGGCCAGGATGCTGGAAAAAAACAATAGCTAAATCGAGAGCCCGAGCGAAGGAAGGGGACTGCGTGTCTCGGTAGAAACAAACACAGCCAGGGACATTCCAGCCCCAGTAAGCTTATGTCTGAGGCTCAGACAGCAGTTAATGGTTTTCTCAAGCAGTCCCACAATGGTTTCGGTTTCCCAGAACCACTTCCTCAAACTCTAGTAGAGATGCCTAAAAGAGTGTGACACTCACAACTGGAGGAGGAGAGAGCACACACCAGCAGCTGCAGCTGGGAGACAGAACTGGTCTTTCCTGTGGAATGGCTCATGCCTATAACCCCAAGCGCCGAAATGGAGGCAGGAGGATCGGGAGTTCAAGGCCAGTGTGGGCCACGTAGTGATTTCAAGAATAGCTGGGGCTACCTGACATCTTATCTAAAAAGAAACAAAAAAAGGAGGGTCTACAAGATGGCTCAGTAGTTAAAGGCACTAGCCACCAAGTAAGACCACCTCAAATGGATCTCTGGGGCCCACACGATGGAAAGAGAGAACTGACTCCTGTAAGTTGAACTCTGACCTCCACTCACACACAGAGGTGCATGTCATACCTCTCCCCACAACCCAAAGAAGTAAATGCCATTTGATATTTATTTATTTTATGTGTATTGCCTGCGTGTATACATATGCATCATGTACATGCCTGATGCCCAAGGAGGTCAGAAGACAGTATCAGATCCCCTACAACTAGACAGAGATGGTTGTGAGTCATCATGTGTGTGCTGACAACCAAACCCAGGTCCTCTGCAAGAGCAACAAGTGTTCTTAACCACTGGGCCATCTCTCCAGTCCCACTAATCAA
This sequence comes from Peromyscus aztecus, assembly GCA_902168405.1. Taxonomy (NCBI): domain Eukaryota; kingdom Metazoa; phylum Chordata; class Mammalia; order Rodentia; family Cricetidae; genus Peromyscus; species Peromyscus aztecus. The sequence continues at coordinate 4,493 of CABHPQ010156828.1, read as the reverse complement.
TTCTTGCAGTTCACATCTTCAGCAGGCTGTGTGTCCTCTCGTAGTCCCAACCCAGGATCCTACCTTCCAGGGCCTGCTTAACTCCTGGGTCAAAAATCTCATTCCAGTCCAACTTTCTGTGGATTGGGTCCACGTGCATGTGGAAGACCCATCAGGTGCCCTGGTGTCTAGCATGGGCCTCAAATAACCCAGGTCCAATACAAGCAAAGGAAGAAATAATGAGTATGAGCTGTTAGTGGCTCGTTGAAGAAAGGAGACTGGAAATGTCATATTTTCTAACTCACTGGAGGAAGAACTGGGCCCAATCGACCCGGCTCAAGTCTTGAACAGAATTCTTCTTTCTTACAGAGAAGCCTCCTGTGGTGGTATTGTGTTCCCCAAAATATTGTGCACCCTAATAAACTTATCTGGGGTCACAGAACAGAACAGTCATAATATTAAACATAGAGGATAGGCAGTGGTAGCACACGCCTTTAATCCTAGCATTCCAGAGGCAGAAATCCCTCTGGATCTCTGTGAGTTCAAGGCCACATTGGAAACAGCCAGGCATGGTGACTCACGCCTTTAATTCCAGGGAATGATTGCAGAAAGCAGAAAGATATATAAGGCGTGAGGACCAGAAACTAGAAGCTTTTAGCTGGTTAGGCTTCAGGCTTCGATCAGCAGTTCAGCTAAGAGCCATTGGAATGAGGACTCAGATGCTTCCAGTCTGAGGAAATAGGACCAGCTGAGGAACTGGCGAGGTGAGGTAGCTGTGGCTTGTTCTGCTTCTCTGATCTTCCAGCATTCACCTCAATACCTGGCTCCAGGTTTGTTTTTATTAATAAGAACTTTTAAGATTCCTGCTACAGCCTTCAGGGCCTCCAGGCAAATGTCTAGGTCAGATATACTCAAGAGAAACAGTAAACAAGTCAGAACACACAAACATGACCATCTTTCTGACATTATGACTGATGCTGGATCAATAAAGTTCAGACTCAAGAACCATGCAATCAGGTTTCCAAAACAAATCCATAATGTTTTAAGTCGGTTTATAATTTTACACTAAGTCACATTCGTAGCTGGTTTGCATGTGGCCCTGGGCTACAGTTCAGACACACTTGACAGCCTATCAACAGATCACCCAGAACCTGGCCACTTCTCACCTCACCCATCCTTCTTCACTGCTTTGATCCAAGTTACCAGTCTAGTACATCTGTATCACTGCAGAAGCCTTCATCCTATCCGGTCTCTCCGTGGCCCTGGTCCATAGAGTCTATTATCAAAGCAGCAGCCAGAATGACCCTTTACAGTCAGGCCTGCTGGCACATACCACCACTCCAGAGGCTGAGGCAGGATGACAGAAGCAAGGTCAGACTGGGATCATACAGGGAAACCTTGTCTCCAAACAAAACCCACCTGTGTTGGTGAGTTTTACGTCAATTTGACACAAGCTAGAGTCACTGGGAAAAGGCACTCCAGATTGAGAAAATGTCTCCTCTAAGATTGGCCTATAGTAGCCAGGTGGTGGGGTTGAATGCCTTTAATCCCAGCACTCTGGAGGCAGAGGCAGGGGGATCTCTGAGTTTGAGGCCAGCCTGGTCTACAGAGTAAGTTCCAGGACAGCCAGGGCTACACAGAAAAACTCTGTCTTTAAAACAAAAAAAAAAGCCGGGCGGTGGTGGTGCACGCCTTTAATCCCGGTACTCGGGAGGCAGAGCCAGGCGGATCTCTGTGAGGTGGAGGCCAGCCTGGTCTACAGCATGAGATCCAGGACAGGCACCAAAACTACACAAGAAACCCTGTCTCGAAAAAGCAAAAACAAAAACAAAAATTAGATTAAATTAAAAATAATAAAAAAAATTAAGAGCCAGGGGTGAGTTTGCCTTGAAGAGAACATCTAGCAATGTATGAATGAGAGCAGGAAGGTCAGTATCTGGCGGGTAAAGCACAGAGGTGCTGCTAAATATCCAACACTGCACAGGACCGCCTCCTGAAACATGGAGTCTCCCCATCTGTATCAACAGAGTTGAGCATACTGATGCATACCTGTACTCTAGCAGGTCAAAAATCAGGAGTTCAAGGTCATCCTCACCTACATAAGGAGTTTGAGGATAACCTGGGCTACATGAGACCCTGGCTTGAAAAAATAAATAAATGAGAATGAAAAAGCATATTAACAATGGTGCTGAGGTTGAGAAGTCGCAATCTAGACTTCTTGTAACCATAGATGGAGTGCCTAATTCATTATACCTGACTCTGCCACATTAGAACCAGAAGTTGGGGGCTAGAGAGATACTGCAGCAGTTAAGAGCACTGGCCACTCTACCCTGGACCAGGTTCTTTATTCTCAGCACCCATGTGGTGGCTCACAACAGGCTGTGACTCCAGTCCCAGGGGGATCCAAGGCCTCCACAGGCACCAGGCATGCATGGGATACACAGACATACATGCAGGCAAAACACCCCTGCACATAAAATAAATAGCATTTTAAAAAATATATAAAATCAGAAACCTTTATAAAAGTAATGAAGATCTGCGTTAGATTTGAATAAGAAAGGGTAATAAGGTTAAAAGTAACAGGGCCTACATTAGAGAAATCGTAGGTTAGAAGGCATTTGAACAAAAAAAAGGGGGGGGTAGGGATTTAGCTCAGTGGTAGAGTGCTTGCCTAGCAAGCGCAAGGCCCTGGGTTCAGTCCTCAGCTCCGAATTTAAAAAAAAAAAAAAAAAAAGAAGGCATTTGAACAAAAGTGGAGAACTAGGCAAGTGTCTAGCAGATGCAAGCAATTCTAGAAGAACATGGGTCTCAGAAGAACTGTCAATGGGAAGAGACCACAGGAAATACGACTCTCTTGGATATCACAGACTCGGAAGTATACACATACTAGCCTAGTAGCCAAGACGCATAGAAACCAGACAAAATGACCTTCCTTCTTCAGTGAGCAGGATGCTGGGAGCTCTTGCTAAGAATGCAGATCAGATCAGAGCAAAGAAAATACTTTCTCCTGTGTTACTTCACGCCGGTCTAGATGATAACTATACTTGGAAATACCCTGCCCTCTTATCTCTCTTCTCATCTGTAAGAAGATGAACCACACCTGTCTCCCCTAGGCTTCCTATGAAAGTCAAATTAAATAAGATCAATATGAGAACAAACAGAGGCTGGCTGGAGAGCACAGGCTGCTCTTCCAGAGAACCAGGGTTCAAATCCCAGCACACACACAAGATGGCTTACAATCCTCTGTAACTCCATTTCCAGGACGCCCTCTTCTGGCCTCCCTGGGCACCAGGCACACAGGTGGTGCACATACATGCATGCAGGCAAAAACGCTCACACACACACACAAAAATAAATAAATCATTTTCCTGCAAATGAAAACAGGCAAATGTGATGCCTGGCACACAGCGGGGACTCAGCAAAGAGCAGCCACTGAGATTTCTCAGTTCTGCTTTTCGTTGGCTCTGACCCAAACCAGACCCCAAGGATGTGCATGAAGGCAGCTGTACATGTATGTTCACATTAGAACTGCCAAAAAGGGTCTCCAAATGGGGTGATAATGCTCTCGGTGCGCTTAAATGATAGAAAGACTTCCTGGTAAACAAACACCTGGTTAAATATGCAAAATAGGTTACTCTGAAGATGCAGACGGGATCATCTTTCTTCCGAAGCTTGCTGCCCATGAAGCTTCAGGAAAGAGCCCTGAAAACGGATACTGAGCTCCAATGTGAAAAGGCTATCACACAGCTCACAGTTAATTATAAGTAATTTTAATGAAAGAACTTCTTCCCTCAGGTTTCCATGATCTTCCCTGAGGTGTAATGCAATATACCCAAATGCCAACCCTTATAAATTTGTAAAAACACAGCCCTCTAGCTCACCTAGACCTCAGTTCCTGGCTGCTCTTTAGCGACAGGTGTCACGTTCAGGGTTGCCAGTGAGCCCAGGAGTGTAATTTCACGTTCTAAATAAAGAAGCAGAATCGATAGAACCAGAACCATCCCTGGGAAGAACTGGACATCCTGACTCATCACAGCTTGTTTACACAGCGCAGCATTCGCATCGGTTTGGCTTTGAGTAAAATATGTAGTGAGCCCCGGGTAGCAGAACGGGTAAAGGTAGCTATGGGTCATGCCAAAAACGCGGGCCTCCTTTAGTGTTTTCTCACACGACAGACGATCTGAGACTGGCAGAAGACCGTCCCTCTTCGCAGCAGCAGCAGCAGCAGCAGCAGCTTAGACTCCCATTGCAGTTGCAGCAGCGCGCGCCGGGATGCGGCGCGGGGACGCACGGCCTGCTCTCCCCACCCTCCCTCCGCTCCCCGTCCCCAACCCCGCCCGGAGGCCGCAGACCCGGGCCGCGGAGGCGCGCTCGGCTCACCGTGACTCCGTACTTGAGCGCGATGCCCTGCAGCGTGTCTCCGGCGCGGACCCGGTGCTCCACATGGCGCTCGATGACGCCGGCGCTCAGCGGCGCCCGCACGCTGGCCGTGCTGCCGTACGAGCGGGTCTTGG
>CABHPQ010156827.1:0-18124 GCA_902168405.1 Peromyscus aztecus | reverse complement strand
GTGTGTGTGTGTGTGTGTGTGTGTGTGTGTGTGTGTGTGTGTGTGTGTGTGTGTTGAAACTCTTGGGAGTGACTTCTCCTGGCAGATACTCCTGAACTGAGAAAGATAATTTCTGGTCTGCTTGGTGGCCCTGTGTCGAGTCATGCCAGCAGAATGTTAGAAGTTGAGAAGGTCAACGCTGTGGTGACATCCAAAGCGTCTCTTTGTTGAGCAGTTAATCTCCTGTTTAAATGTGCCTACAGGGCCCGAGAGAGCAACAAATCTGAATGAAGGGAACATGGGTCTGAGAATTAGCTGGAAGCCAATCAGCTTCTGACTGGTCCGGTGAGGCAGCAGCCTGAGCATTATTGATGCTTATTAGGACTTGGGAGTCACCTTGACCTCTGTCCTAAAGTGTCCCTGTGACAGGGGCATAGACAGAAAACTGGACTAATGACATCTCTAGTCTGGTATCACCACAGCAACACGAAACACAGTCATCTCAGGACACTTCTGGTCCCACTCACAGCCATGTAAATAGTCTGGTAGCTTTGCTCAGACCACACATGATGGAGATTTGCTTTTCAGCTTCCCCAAAATAAACGAAGTGTGGCCCTGTGGTAAAAAGAGGTGCCTCGCCAGCCAGCAGTCAGCTGTGGTGTTAGATGCCAACTCTCCCGTGTTCGGGGTGTGAGGTTGTGGTTAAATAATCCAGTTTCCTTGGCTCTTGGTTTTCTCATTTAAAATGGGAACAGGAAGGTATACGCGGTAGGTAGTTTCACGGTTGTGTAAAATGACAGTGTGTGTGACTTTAGACTCTCTCACTTGTGTGAGCCCTGCACCTTTCTGTGAGGGCGGGAAGCTAACATGTTTGGCTGCTGTGTTAGCCCTGTTGGCAGCTGCCAGCCACCGTGGTGTTCCTTGGGTGCAGCTGGGCACTACCAAGGCCTTCCTTGGGCTTCTTGTGCTCAATACTATTCAATGCATGTTTTTCCGGTGCTAGGCAGCAACTGGTGATTAGGATCAAGTGTGTGTTGCAATTTTCCCTGCAGAACTTTGGTCAAGGAAGGCGGAAGGTGTCTGTCAGAGGAAGTGAAGCTTGAGTAACACCTGAAGGAAACAGACATAGATGGTCAAACGGAACTGATGGAGTATACCAAACCAGGTCACAACTACACCTGCCATGACAGGTCTATCCCACGTACAACCTCAAATACACTGTGTATTTTAGAATATGTGACCATGTCCCTTGGGGAACATTCTTTTTGTATCTCAAAACTTTAATATGGAAACCACTAATATCTCTCAATTGGTATTATATTACATGATAAAGAAATCAAGGAAAACACACACACACACACACATACACACACACACGAGATTTATTAGAGTGGCTTATAGGTTTACAATCTGACTGTTCTAAGAATGGCTGTCTCCTGATAGAAAGTCTGAGAACTCAGTAGTTGTTCAGTTCACAGTGCTGGATGTCTCAGCTGGTCTTCAGTATATGTTGGGGTCCTGAAGATGTAGGCTCAAATACTAGTGAAGGAGTAAAGTTGCCAGCAGGAGCAAGGACAAACAGACAAAGAGCAACACCTTCCTTCTTCCATGCCCTTTATATAGGTGGTCACTAGAGATGTGGTCTAGATTAAAGCTAGATTTTCCCAACTCAAAAGATCTGTATCAAAGGGGGATCCTCCCATATTCTGCAGGCTATCAAAAGAGAAATGTAAACAGCAACCCAGCCACAAAAGTTTTGATCTACCATTTGCCCTGTCAGCAAAACATTCTAGGGCAATGGTGGCACAAAGTCTGTGGGAGTGACCAACCAATGTCTGATGTGACTTAAGATCCACTCCACGAGATGGAACTCATATCCAACACTGCTCAGGTGACCAAGAACCAGAGATTAGATAGCCCAGAAATCTAGGATAAAACCGAATATTAATGGTCTAAAAGTGAAAAAGTAACAATAAAATGACTCCTAATAATATTCTACTCTACTCATAGATCAGTCCTTTATTCAGCCATCATCAGGGAAGCTTCCTCCCGAAGCAGATGGGAACAAATACAGAGAACCACAGCCAGACATTACACAGAGAGAGACCTTGGAACACACAGCTCTAAGTGGGATGTCTCCACCAAATCCCTCCTCTTAGAGCTCAGGGAACCCCATGGAAGAGGAGGTGGAAAGAGTGTAAGGGGACGGAGGACACCGGGAGAACAAGGTCCTCGAAACCAACTGAGCAGGGCTCCTATGAACTCAGAGACGGAAGCAGCAAGCACAGGGCCCACACGGGTCTGCACCAGGCGCTCTGCACATGCTATAGCTTTCGGGTTAGTATTTTTATAAGGCTCCTTAGTGTGTGAACAAATGGGTCTTTGACTCTTGTGCCTTCTCCTGGGGCTCTATTCCTCCTGTTGGTTTGTCTTGTCCAATTGTGATGTGATGGCTTTTTTTAAAAAAAATCTTATTATATTTTATTTTGTTATCTTTTATTGTTATCTCTGAGAAGCCTGTTCTTTTCTAATGAGAGACAGGAAGGGAGTTGATCTGGATGGGAGGGGAGGTGGGGAGGGACTGGATGGAGTAGAGGGAGGGGAAACCGTAACCAGGATATGGTGTATGAGGAAAGAATCTGTTTTCAATAAAGAGAGGTAGGTCTTCCTACTTCAAATGATTCAATTAAGAAAAATCCCTCACAGGTGTAATCAGCTGACTGGGTTTTAGTTAATTCCAGGTGTAGCCGAGTTGACAACCAAGAGTAGCCATCACAAGTCCACCCTTGTCTACTTGACACACAATCATATCTCCTTATATCATGCTTAATTCAAATGAAAACAACAACCAGGTCATAATTATGCCTAACGTAACTGTCCCATGTAAACCTCAAACACATTATATATTTTAGACTAGGTAACAGTGTCCTTTGAGAGACATTCTTTTCATATCTCAAAACATTAATACAATGACCACTAATATTCTCTCAATTGATGCTACATTATGTGATAAAGAAATCAAGGGCAGTGGTGGCCCACACCTTTAACTCCAGTACTCGGGAGGTAGAGGCACTCAGATCTCTGAGTTCAAGGCCAGCCTGGTCTACAGAGTTGAGTTCCAGGATAGTCAGAGAAACCATGTCTCAAAAAAAAAAAAAAGGGAAAATACAAATATCTGCATAGACACATTTAGCTGGTATTTATAACTACCTTCCTCTACTACCTATTCTGTATTTCCTCCACCCTTAGCAAGTACTTCAGCAGGTCTTGTCTCTTTTCCTGCCTTTTCCTGGAGGAGTGACCCACACCTTCATTCCTGAAGGGTCTGTGCCCTTTGTCACCCTGCCTGGATTAGGCTGTTGTAGTTTCCCATTGACTTTGGTCACAGGACATGGTAGCACCAAGAGATGCCCTAAAGGATCTCCTGCACTCCAGACGTAACCTTCCCTGCCTCCATTGTGGAGAAGTAATCCAATTCCCCCATGGCACTCTGGATCAATCACTCCTCCTAACACTGTTATTCCTTTCTTACCCTGTTGGCTTGAGAGCATCAGAAGCCCAAAGTGACCAGGGGGACGTGTGAGCTTCCTGTTCAATAGAATGTTTGTTGTGGCTCCTGCCTCTGGAAACAGAACTTCTAGGCAAGCAGAACTTAAGGTCACAGGAACAGGAAGTAAACATTTTCCTACTAGGTCAGGGGTGATAGTGAGTGAAATTATTACCTTGTCCACACTTTGATTCCTGGATCCCTGGATCCTGCCTATAGGAGAAACTGTACTGCACATTGGATGCTGGTTCCAAGCATATACCACCTTCTGGAGAACCCTGTCCCAGCCCTCTACGCTACTGCCACCCAACTGGTTCTGTAATTGTGTCTTCAAACGGCCATTCCATCATTCTGTCAGGCCAGCTGCCTCAGAATGGTGGGGAACATGGTAAGACCAGTGGATTCCATGATCGTGGACCCACTGTCTCACTTCTCTGGCTATGGAGTGAGCTCCTTCATAAGTAGCAATACTTTGTGAAATACCCTGATGGTGGATAAGGCATTCGGTAAGCCCACGAATGATAGCTTGGGCAGAAGCATTACATGGAGGAAAGGCAAATCGATAACCAGAAGAAGTTTTCACTCCAGTAAGGACAAACTCCTAGTACCAAAATCTGTATTAGTCAGGGTTTTCTAGAGAAACAGAACTCATACATTCATACACACAGGAATAATTTATTGGAGTGGCTTACGGTTTGACTACTCTAATAATGACTGTCTCTTGATAGAAAGTTCAAAAATTCAGCAATTGTTCAGTCTACAAGACTGGACGTCTCAGCTGGTTTTCACTCTATGCCGGGATCTTGAAGAAGCAGGCTCTAATACCTGTGAAGGCATGAACTTGCCAGTGAGAGTGAAGGCCAGCAGGCTCAGAGCACCAGCTTCCTCCTTCCATGTCCTTTACACGGGTGGCCAGCAGAAGGTGCGGCCCAGATTCAAGGTGGATCTTCCCACCTCAAAAGATCAGGATTAAAGGTGGCCTTTACCCTTCAAATGACTTAATTGAGAAAAATCCCTTACAAGTGTGCCTCTTGGGTTTATTTAATTCCAGATGTGGTCAAGTTGACAACTAAGAATGGCCACCACCGTCATGTTCTCTGCTTCTGGTGACTTCTCACTCAGTGATGGCTGTACGACATCCGTACTCTGGCTTCTCAGGCAGTCAGCAGGCTTCATAGTTCCTGCTCTCTAACACCATGAGCACCTTCATCCCCAGCCTCAAGTGTGAAGCGGAACTGAAGAATGAGAGTCAGTGAAGCACAGACTTTGGCAGTACTTTGCCATGCTAGCACACATTAAAACATTAAGATTTTATATATTGTTTGATTTAGAAACTCTACTCTGGCAATGCATACTAAGGGACTAAGAAGATATCTATACAAAGACTCAACTCTATGGATGCTAGTGTCCAAAGTTACATGAGCACAAGATTTGAAACAATCTTCAACCCTCAAAACAATGCAGATAGGCCCTATAAATACATTCAGGTGAGCAATATGCAGCCATATAAAATAATATTGTACAAAATATGTATTAATGTAGAAAGATGTTAATGGTATATATCAAGTGAAAAAAGTAGTTATAAAATGCAGCATGTTTATATTATTTTCTTAGAAAAGATTGAAAAGAATATAAAGCTATTATTAGTAATTATTTCTGGCTTATAACGAACAGTTTTTATTGCTACTGTGGTGTGCATGTGGTTTGAATATGTCCCCTAAGAGTTCCTGCATTGGGAGCTTAGTTCTTCTTATGGTGGTGTTAGAAGGTGGTTCACTTTCAAATGTAGCACCTAGCAGGAAGCAATTAGATAATTGAAGGTGCTACTCTCAGTACACCCTGTGCTATCCTGAGTGGGTCCTTCTGAGAGAATGTCATCATGAAAAAGGAAGCTTAGCCTCTGCTCTTTGACTTCCTGTCTTGTCCTGGGATCTCCCCATCTCCCATACCCTCCAACCCCAACCATGATGGCCTTTGCCAGGAGGCCCTCACCAGTACCTGCACCACACTGTTTGGACTTTGGGTTCCAGTACACAATATTGGAGTTCGATACTCGATTAGTGAGCTCAATAAACCTCTTTTTAAAACTAAAGCACCCAGCCTCAGATATATTGCTTTAATTTCTTATTTTATCATCTTATGTCTTGGGGGGTGTTTTATTACCAGAGTGCTTGTCTGTGTGCCATGTGTGCAGAGTCCTCAGAAGACAGGGCACAGGGTTAGATCTCTGGAACCAGAGTTATAGATGGTTGTAAGTCCCCAAGAGGGTGCTGGGAATTGAACCCAGTAATCTGGAAGAGCAACCAGTGCTCTTAACCACTGAACCACCTCTCCAGTCCCCAGATATTTTAACAATGGAAAGGATATGAATTCAATTGACTTAATTTTTTTTTTTTTTAGTTTTTCTCATCACCATATACTCTGCTTAAGGAAAACACACACACACACACACACACACACACACACACACACACACAGTGTTCGTGGGGTAAAATGGTTAGTCTCATTAGTTAACAGGAAAATAGAAATCAAAACCACAATGAACTATATCACTCCACACCTTCTAGGGTGGCCCTGGGTGTCAACAAAAGGAATAACAAATGTCTGTGCAGAAGCCAGGAACACTGTACGCCGCTCATCCTGCTGCTTTGTAAAACAATCAGAGGACCTCTCAAAATTTAAGCATAGAGTTATATGCCCTAGAATTTACACACACACACACACACACACACACACACACACACACACACACACACGTGCACACGCGCACACTAACGGACACCCATATGAATATTGGACATGAATGTTTGTAGCAGCCTTGCTCATAATAGCCAAAATGTGAACACAATACAACTGTCCACAAACTGGTGATAGGCAGACAAAATGTGTATCTACACAAATGAGTATTATTCACCTATTAAAGGAGAGACATAGTGATATGGGAAATAGCTTGGGAGGTACTGGGACTGCATCCAGAGCTGGCCAATCCCTAGATAAACAAATACCCAAGAGTCTGTCTTCATATGCAAACCAACCAAAAGAGAGCCCACATCCCAACCTTCTTTTTTATTGACCTCTCAAAATCAGGGCTTCCAGCACCTATTCTATGAGCAAGGGACTAAGCAGGTAGCCACTTGAGTCCCTCACAGCCTGCCCTGCCAAAATTATTCAAAATAGGTCGTCCTAAACCCACTTACCCGGCCTGCACTCTCCTTCCAGCAGAACCCACTAACTCTTAACTGAATTTCCATCATGCTCCATGCACTTTCGGTAGCCCTGCCCTGCAGACTCTGCCTCCCACACCTCCTGGGACCACTTGTTTATTTATTTGTTTATTTTACTTCACCACGGTCATTCTGTGTCTGTGTGTCTTGCCAAACCTCATGAAAACACATCCCGGGTGTCCTTAAAACAAGATGTTTCTGGAAGCTCACCAAGCCCTGGGTGCATACACTGTTAGAAGTCACACGACAACAGAGGACTCAGCAGCAACAAAAGGCAGCTGTTGAACCTGCCCGATTCTCCCCCACCACAGTTAGGAAACACAGCAATCAAACACTTCTCCTCCATGATGGGTTTCCATGGAAAAACGGAGCTTCGAAACTCTGTGTTTTATCTGCTTTATAAACACACCTATTTATATACTTTGTCTCATTGGTCAAGGACAGCTCAGGAAGTAAGAACCGGGTGTTTGGTTCTGCACTGCATAACAATACGTACCTTTACAGAATCACAACAATGCATGCTCATCCTCTTCAATCATGAACTCGGCCGAGCCACCTCAAACATAAAACAGGATCCATTGTGGAGGACTTAGGAACAACCCAGAACCTTGGTGCTGATCATTCAAATACAAAGCACATAGTCTCACGGGAGAGTGCCAGCCTTGTTTGGCTCAAATGTAAGAACTGTTTTTGCTTGTTGGATTTGTTTTAACTTTTTTTTAATGGTGTGTGTGTGTGTGTGTGTGTGTGTGTGTGTGTGTGTGTGTGTTTTATGTGTGGTGTGCTTGTGTGTGGTATATATATGTATGATGTATGTGTAGCATTTGAGTGTGTGTGGTATATGCATGTGTTGTGCATGCATACATGAGTATGCACATGCACATGCCCACGCTTGAGTGAAAAGGCCAGAAGAAGACATCAGGTACCATGCTGTAATACTCTCTGCCTTATTCCTTCGAGATAAGGGCTCTCAGTGAACATAGAGCTAAGCTGGTAGCCAGCAAGCCCCATCAATCCCCTTGTGTCTACCCCTTACATTGCTGGAGTTATAGGCATGTGTAGCCCTACACAGCCATTGCCATGGTTGCTGGGGTTTTGAACTCAGTTCCTCAAGGTTACTCAATAAACATTCTCTTTTTTGTTTGTTTGTTTGTTTTTTGTTTTTCGAGACAGGGTTTCTCTTGTGTAGCTTTGCGCCTTTCCTGGAGCTCACTTGGTAGCCCAGGCTGGCCTTGAACTCACAGAGATCCACCTGGCTCTGCCTCCCGAGTGCTGGGATTAAAGGCGTGCACCAGCACTGCCTGGCTCAGTAAGCATTCTTACCCACTATGCTATCTCCCCAGCCTCAAGACTGTCATTTTCAGTGAACATTCTTAACACCAGTAATAAACAAACAACTGAGTTTGCTGACCACAAAAGTTGTCAAAGTGTCTCCAAGGGTTTGAGCAGGTGAAGACTGAGCACCCAGAGGAGGAAGGAAAGAGAAAGCCCAGAATTCTGCAGACAAACTCAGTGCTGTGGGGAGAGGCAGCCCTCCCAGGTGGTGTTTCTTATTTCACTGGAGCAAATGCTTGAGTGCTGTGTGCATCTTGCCAATATGGAGAATCAGCAAGGCCTGACTAGGTCTAGTGAGCAGGGACCAAACCCAACCAAACCAAACACCACGCCTAAGCAGCCAAATCTACACAGACCTTGCTCAGAGCTCTGGCCCCTCACACCTCCTAAATGGATGCTGATCAATAAGAAATAATAGCAGAGTTTCCAGAACATGGGGCCTGTGGTATGTCAGCCTATGTTCAGAGCCTTGGATTCCTTACCTCTGCAATAGGGGTGATGGTGTAAATCACTAAACGGAAATGTTGGGAATATTCACAAGCTAAGATGTGTGCAACATCCGCCTGCGCCAAAGGAAGAGGAGACAATATCCCAAGCTTCTAGGCCCTTGTTAGGCAATTGAGATTCTATTTTATCTTCCTTAAACTACCGAACAAAGAAGAGGCTGCGCCCAGTCGCATCTCTTTCTTTCTGAATAACATTACTCCTCTGGTTGCATTTTGGATGCCGCTAATGTGTATTCGTTTCCAATTTCCCTGCAGCCACTCTCCAGAAGTGCAATGTTGGTTCTTTGTCTTACGGATATTTCATTTCCTCAATCACGTTAAATCAAACAAGCCTCCCATACCAGCAAACAGAACAGAGCAGCTCTGGGCCTCTGAACTAATTTGCACTGGTAAAACTGATCAGGCCTTCCTCCAGTGTCTTAATTAGGAGTTTTAATCCCTTTGATTTAAAAGCAGGAGAAAAAGAAGATATGGCTGGAAACCGAGCATATTTATTCAATACAGACAAATAGGGTTTCCAAAGTCCACTTAATATACAGTGTCAACAGAAATATATGTCCCCCTCTTTCTAATAAGTCTTCCAGGATGAAGCATGGCTCGCGCTCAGATCGGAATCATCCGTTTTCATGTTCTCTTTCATTTAAAGAGACAGTTATTTCCAGCCCACTCTGGGCTTGCAGAAGCTTTTGACAGTCTTGCTTTCATTTCCCCCGGACCATAAGGAAAGAGTGGCACAGAGACTGTGTGCAATGTTGCTCTCATTGAATTGTTTAAAATGTGATGAATAGGTGGTGGCGGATGGAGGCTGAAAACAGAATAACCGTGACTATGAACTGTCTGCCCTGGGATGGGTCTGTGGGTACAGATACCAGCATGCACTTTATGTAATGGGAATTGTTCTTGAGCTCCAACTAAGACAGCCCAGTTCTTGTGGAAACCGAAGGATGGGGTGGGGGGGTGCTTCCGGGAGCATTGTGATATATGTGTTTTATAACGGGGTGCTCAGGTCCATCCTCAGTGGTGTTATTGATCTAAATGATCAGGTCAAGCTTCTGGGCAGCCTGCTTGCTACAGGACTTCATGCATGTGGGCACTGATTAAAAACCAGATGAGGTGTCATGGCCAGGTGAACCCCAAGCACTTCCTAAAGGATTTCATGCAAGAGAACAATAGCCATGTCTATCCAGTGTCCTACCCAGCTAGTTAGGGCTTTTTCTCCTACAGACAAAAAATGACTGGACCCTCGGAAATGGATTGCATCATCTTCAGAGGAGTACCGCTGCTTTTGGTAGGTGCTCATTCATGACCTCACACCTTGGATGCTTCTGCAAAGCCTCCAGACCTAGATGAGTGTCATTTCAAATGGTACTTAACTTGCCTTGCAAGCTGCCAGGGCTCAAGGGCTCAAGTTCACAGAACCAGGGGCATCTTGTTTCCTTTCATGCAAAAGAAGGCACTTTCTTCAGAGATAATTGTTACTGGAAGAGAATGGAGCCAACCTCTCGCGTTAACGAGTCTTAAGAGAATTAGTTTGGTTAACATTCAGTAACACAGGTAGTAAGTCTAAGTGGATAAAACATAATAAAAACAAGAGAAAGTCTTCAGAAGGTGCTCCTCACACTTCCCCTCTCCCTCTCTAGCTTTTTGGGTTTGTTTTTGTTCACTTATGGTACCAGGGACGGATGTCAGGGCCTTGCCTACACCTGGAAGGGCTGGACCACTGAGCTGTGTCTCCAGCCTTTTATAACACTCTCTTTAACCTATGAAACAGTGAATGGGCATGCCAGTTTCCACATTTGGAAGTCAGTATGCTATCCTTGCCTTCATTTATGCCTACCGCATTCTGCAAGGTCACGTTCCTACTTCATAAAAAAAAAACAAACCCAAATATAACTGACTAGGAAGGCAGGCTGAGCGCATAGCTGGGAATAGCACTGAGCCAGGGTTAGGCTGGGTCTCTCAGCTCAGACTTGAGAAGGATTTGCAGGGAGCGCACTGGCTGTTTGTGTGTAACTGGGGCCTTCTAAAGGGCAGGGAGGACAGATGACATTGGAAAAGCTAATCCTCGGAAATATTTTCAGCCCGAACCCCTGTGGTTTTGTTAACAATATTGAATGGCACCATCCCTTAGGAGAAGCTCTGCTTGAGAAAAGATGAACTGCAGTAATCCAGGCCCCACCCAAATGATCAGTAGTTCTGAGTGCAGAGAAATCTAAGCTAATACGATTTGATTGTTTACTACTCCTTGGCATACAACCATTACACACATCTAAAGCCTGGCATTACACAATCATCTTATAAAGTGGGCTTTTCCTCTGCTGAAGTGCTGCTCAGCTCTGCATCAGGTGGCCAGTGCAGGAAAACACAGAAGAGCCTGGTGTGACTGCGGTTACTGCCTGCCCTGGTGAAGCAAGTAGGACCGAGGGAGTTTGGACAAAGACAGATCCATTCTTCACTTTCCCCAAGGGTGATATTTCCGATTTGCTGCAGCCCCCATCCTGGGAAGAGAAGACGCCCCCACAAGCATGAAAGCAATCCCAGATTGTCACGCCCAGCTAGTCGGCAGCGCAGAGCACTGTAAGAAGAGTCATGGCTCGAGCTACTGATGGGGCCATGGAAGTTTTGTCCAAATGGTTTTAATTGGCCAGTGAGAGGGAAATGCATTGCCAAGAGCTTGCTCACACTTCCTGTTTAAAGGAAGCATTTGAAGGTAATGGGATTATTTTAATGTGTGCCAAATAAAATAGATGGCCATTTGAAAGGTGGTGAGGGAGAGATGAACGAGTTGGCTCAAGATGGCTTAGAACACGTGGCTTGGGATGGGTTTGCTCCTCCAGGAGCCTCCAGTGTGACGAAGAACCCAGGATACATGGGTCAGAGGGCACAGGCCAGGCTTATAGAGATGATGGACTGAGGACAGAGCCAATGGCAGAGCAGAGCCAGGGTCTCCTGGGGCTTGGGCACATTCTTGATCCCACTGTGATCTCCTTGACCTCAACTCTGCACCCTTGATAAAAAAAGATGACATAATTAACCTGCTGAAATTGGTGAGTGGTTAAAGAAAGCTGTTTTAGTTTACTGGAGTTCTTGGTTTACTTAGGTGTCCTCAGTTTTGAACTCACATAATTTTCTATTCCAGTATCTGACAAGGACACCGCATTTAGTCATTCAGTCTCCTAGGCTCCTCATGGCTGTGATGTGGTCTAGACTTCCCTTGCTTTGAGAAACATTAGTCAGGTACGTTGACCGCTACTGGAATTTTTCTGATGTTTTTCTTAGGATTAGACCAAGAAGAAGCACAATATAAAGTTGGCACCACTAAGTCAAGGGGGCAAGATTAGCCATGTGTAACAAATATTTGCAAAATTCTCCCTTCCCCAAGCATACCAACACCACACACACACACACACACACACACACACACACGAGTATGTGCATGTGCACTCACACAGAGTGCTCAGTGTTGGTCTTGAACATAATAATCTAATTTCTGGATGGGGTGAATAGAGATACAGGAACAAGTGTACTGGACTTTCTCTTTTGGAACACCAACCAGCTCTCAAATCATGACAAGGAGACTCCTTATTAGTTATGAATGCCAGGCCTAGCTTAGGCTCGTTTCTGGCTAGCTCTTTTAACTTAAATTAACATGTTTCTCTTTATTTACATTTTGCCTTGGGGCTTTTTACCTTTTCTTTCTGTATGTCCTACTTCTCTGCTGTCTCTGTCTGTCTGGTGGCTGCCTGGCTTCTGGCCCCAGGCACGTCCTTCTCTTCCTCCTCATTCTCTTCTCTCTTCTTCTCTTCCCCTTCTCTCATTCCTCTCTCTCTCTCCTAGACTTTCCCTCCTATTTATTCTCTTCCTGCCAGCCCTGCCTATCCTTTCTCTGCCTAGCTGTTGGTCATTCTGCTTTTTATCAGACCAATCAGGTGCCTTAGGCAGGCAAGGTGAAACAGCAGCACATCTTTACATAGTTAAATAAAAATGCAGCATAAACAAAGGGAAGACATCTTTACACAGTTAAAGCAACTTCCTGAGGCATAAACAAATGTAACACAGCTTTGCCTAGTTAACATAATATTCCACAACAGACAAGTTTCATGTCGCCTGCCACCATCTCTGATATCTTCTTGAAACTCTGTGTTACAATCGCTTTAAACTTTTCAGGAGGCATTAGTCGTCTTCTTCTTCTTCTTCTTCTTCTTCTTCTTCTTCTTCTTCTTCTTCTTCTTCTTCTTCTTTTTTCTTTAAACAAAGGACTTTGGAATTTACGCTGACAGGTATGTGCCTTTACTTATTTTAAGTGATTCACATACTATCCTACAGTTCAGGTCATAGCTGACCATAATTGCTCTAAGTCTCCAGTACTAGCAGGATTTTGAGATTTACATACTCACAGAAGAAACTCCTGTGAAAATCGCTGAACCTATTGTATACACCAAAAATATAGCTTGATTTTTTTTTAATTGTGAGGTGTTTATAAGATGAAATCCCTGCCAGAGGAAAAAAAAAAAAAGAACAGAATTAAATAGAACAGGAGTTGCTTAGGTTAAAGAAGAAAAGTGTATAGACAACCTAGTTGTAACCATCTAAACTTGAGGAAGACTGGAAAGAGTCTTGAGTTCCAGTCATGACTCTGTCATAAACTAGCTAATGGGACCACAGGCAAGTTACTTGACCTCTCTGGACTTCAGTTTTGCAGGTAGAAAATGAATACAATACTGCTTAGCTGTCAGGGCTCTGGTAAGTTAACTGGGAGGAGCTTGTGAATGTAAGATGCTCGGTACAATTGCTGGCATGAACGAGCTATTCAGTACAAGCTAGTTCCCGCCACACTTACCATATGAGCTTAGCTATGGGAAAACGAATACCACTTGATATTTCTATGACTCTTCATGGCTTCGAAGGCATTTACTCATGGTTTAGGGTGATAAATAATAGCCTAGCTCCCATGAGTCCAAATAAAAGAAAATGGAATTTAAGTCAAGTGAGGATGACTTTGGTTGTTAATCATAGAAATGATGCCGCTCAGAACACACTTTCTGGAGGCTGAGGACTAGGGTCCTAGGACAGCCACAGCTTAGACTTTACAACCAATAGTCTAAGTTCCCAGCAGGCAGGAGTAACCCTGAGTAGTAGGATGCTCAGGCTGTAGCTTCTAGACCCACCTCTGCTCCTGGGCAAACTCCCGCATCCTGCCTCCTGGGTCCACGCTTTTCTAGAGGGAGATCTATCAGTGAGAGGCGCAGCGCATAGCCCCACAGGCAAGACAGATCCTATCTCTGTAGTTCTTAAAGAAACAGTTTTCAGTCCAACTCTGATCCTCTCTGCGGGCTTTCAGAACTCCAGCCTCAGTTATTAGGCACTGCTCCTGCTTCAGGGCAGCAGTTCTAGAACCTCACTTGGTGTCAGAGCATTCGGTGGCTCTTAGGCCTGTTGAGAGCTACAGACTCAGCAGGGGCCTTGGTACCATGACATTCACAGTATTAACTCCCAGCTTTGAGGTGGGCTGGGCGGGCATCTGCCTCCCTTCTACAAGGCCGGCAACTCCAGGGCCATGCCTTCTCCAGTGGTGCCCCTGGGACAGGTGTATTGGCAGGCATGTAGCAGGGGTATCTGTTGCTAGAGTTTTTTCCTGCCTGGCCCACAGTCAGGCCAAATCTCTCTCACCTGCCAGTCCCACAGCCGCTCAGACCCAACCAAGTAAACACAGAGATGTATATTGCTTACAAACTGTATGGCCGTGGCAGGCTTCTTGCTAACTGTCCTTACAGCTTAAATTAATCCATTTCTATAAATCTATACCTTGCCACATGGCTCGTGGCTTACCGGCATCTTTACAAGCTGCTTGTCCTGGCGGTGGCTGGCAGAGACTCCCTCTGCCTTCCTGTTCTTTTTATTCTCTCTGTTAGTCCCGCCTACACTTCCTGCCTAGCCACAGGCCAATCAGTGTTTTATTAGCAACACATTTGCCATACAGAACATCCCACAGCAGGTATCATGAACAAACAAATTTTATTCATAGCACCCAGGACATGTGATGATCACCCACCCCGACTAGTAGCCCTCTAAGGGAAGGGGGCTGTAGTTTCACATCTAATTCTTTAGCACCGTGGCCCTTATTGTGAACTCTTTGATGAATGGTGCTTTTATTGCTTGGTGGTGATTTGCCCCGCATGCCAAGTTTCTGCGCCTGGACTCTGTCCCCATCTTAGTGGTAGGGACAATCCACTTGTTCCTACATTCGTTGTTTTCTGCTTTAAAGGGGCAGCTGAGTTTTACCTGGGCACACGGCTGCCCAAAGTGAAGTCTTTCAGCTTTCCTTCCGGGGTCCTGTGCTGGCCAAGGGACCAACAGTCACATGCTAGAGGCTCTTTCGGGAACTCTGTACCTTCCCATTCTTCCTCCAGCTCGTTGGAGTACAGATGGGATGAGCATCTCTTCCTGACCACGAGGAAGGGGGGAAATGCCCTGGGAATAGCAGAGCAACAGCCGAGAGCCGGCTCTCCAACAGTGGGGATTCTATGCAGGTTCAGACTTTGGGGCTCTGAGAGAAGGGTCTAGCTTAAGCCCCTGTACTCAATATCTCCGGGAGCACGAGCAAACGTCTCTCCCCAGAGACAGCCTCGTCTGGGTGCTGCTGTTGCTGTAGCCCGGGGCCTCGCAGGAGCGGGGCTCTTCTTTTGCCTCCAGACTCCACGCTTTCATCCCACCTCCCGGAGCCTCTGGGGAAGTGGTGCAGCAGCCCGGAAGGAGGCAGCCGCTCTCTCCCAGCTCCAGCCTGAGTCAGCAGCAGTTTGCAGTTTAATGAGATGACACTAACGATTGTACCTCCCTGAGATGAGCGGGCTGGTCTTCCCTCGAGACCTACGGAAGGTCCCAGCATTTCCATGATTGCTGAGTTTGGAGGTCCGGGGGAAGGCAGGAGTCTCAGAAAGGGGCAGAGAGGCCGCAGATCTACAGACCACGCATTTGCCGCCCTAGCACCAACTTGAACTTTAGTTCAACTGAAGTGGAAAAGAACAACATCCGGGCCTGCTTTGCCCTGGCAGGAGCTTCTGAAAACGCTCCTTCTGCCTTCCCAGAGCTTGCCCAGGAGCTGTTTTCCAGGACTTTGTTAGGTGCATAGTGGTACTGGACCTCCTAGAGATTAGTGGTCCTGAAGTGCTGGGTGGTTCGTTATTGCTCTGGGTTTTCTGGAGAGGTCACAGGCCTGCCTCTTGGGCTGCTGCCCTGTAGACTTCTGCCTCCAGATCTCTACTAACAACCTCTATCCCATCAACACTTCTCAACCCTTAGGTCCCCTGCCCCATGGGCCCCATCCATCCCTCAGCCATGTTGTATGAACCTGGTCCATAGGCCCTCCATGGTTTGTTTCTGATCCCAGTTGTCCAGAACAGAGCAATATATATTACTGTAACTATTTTTATGTTGGATTTAGGGGATATGAGTGCCAAGCATCCTGTTTCTCACTAACAAGAGCAGTAGGGGCTTTAAGAATTGTGGCTATGTTTTATCTTATTTGCATGTACATGCATGTGAGGGGACATATGTGTATGCATGTGGTCAGAGGAGAAGTCAGGGGTCATTTTTCAGGCATTGCCTATATTTTCTTTCCTCCCCCCACCCCTCTCTGAAAGTGGATGTCTCAATGGCCTGGAACTCCTCAAATAGGCATGGCTAGTTGGCAAGTGAGCACAGGAATCTGTATGCCTCCACCTCTCCCAATCTGGGATTACACATGTATGCTACCATACCCAACACTTTTTTACATGATTTCAGGGGGAGGGGGCTCCAAATCATGTCCTCAAATATGCAAGGTGGGCACTTTATTAAGTGCTCACGAGGCCTGTGTTGTTATGATTCCCATTTTACAAAAGAAGCATGAAGGCTCAGGAAGAGCCAGTAATTCACCACAGTCACGGGCATCCATCTTCCTGCGCACGAACTCCAGAAGTGGGTTCTGTACTCAGGGGGTCTAGCACAGTTGCTGTTCTTTCAGGATGCCTCAGGTGGATTCCAGCACCCTGAAATATTTGATCCAGGATACAGGTGCCGATAATATTTATTAAGAGGAACAAAGGCCAGCCCTAGACGAGATGTATCCTGCAGGAGCTCTGCTGGATCTGAGTGGAGCCAGACACACGGCACGTGACCAGAGGTCAGCCTCCAGGGTGAACAGGAACCAGGAGGCAAAGCTGGAGTCAGAAAGGTGGGGAAGAAGCCAGCTTCACCTCTCAGGAGCATCTCTTCCAGCTGGTCAGGGGGCCTGAGGGTGTGGGTGCACCCTCCCTACACACACACACACACACACACACACACACACACACACACACACACACCCGGATCTTTTGTCTCTATCTTTGCCTTTCTACAGCTCCCTTCCGGTTGCAGTGCTGGCCAAACCAGGCTTCCGCCGCCGCCGCCACAGCCCCACTCCATTTATTTTCAGACTTTAGTGCTTTAAAATAGCCTTGCTGATAGGTGCCAAAACCCAACAGACCTGAAAAATGCTTACCAGGATGAAAAACTGAAGGACACTGGCTTTTCAGACATGACTCAGGGACGCCTCATCTCTTGCTCGCTCTCATTCTCCTCCATCTGCAGACAGGGTGACACCCCCCCACCCCCAAACTTTCCCAGCCTTTCTTGCTTGACACCAATTTCTGTGAAAAGTGTGTAAGAAGCTAACAAGAAGAATGGATTCCCAAGGACTGCAAAATGGCCCAGTATGAAAGAAAATCCCATTTCCATGTGACAGATAGAGAACTGAGGCAGGCACTAGGGTCAGACTCAGAGAGAACTGAACAGCGGTTCCCACGGCGCCTGGGGGTGAGAAGGAAGAGAAAAGCAGGAAAGAGGCTGGGCAGCAGGCAGCAGTGTTCCTGGTTACTCTGTCCCTTTCTTTTCCTTCCTTGGTCCATCTGAAGCTTCAGGGGTCCACGAGGAGCTGCCTTAGGAGTCATTCCAGGGTATAACCACACAGCCTGGACTAGCTATTTCAATTGTTCAGTTTGATCGACAGACTATAGAGAGGCCTCAAGCACTGTGCTACGTTCTTGGAAATCAGAGCTATATAAAGTAAATGCAAAACATGGTCTCTGCCTTCTAGGAGGGCCCAGAAAGCACAAGGTGTTATAGGTGCCATACCGTAGGCCACCTATGGGTTTTGGAGGTGAGAGAAGACTCCATGGAGGAGGTGTCCTTGAGACTGGGAGGGTGAGTAGAAATTGACAGTCAAGTGGCAGAGACGGTAAGCAGGGAAAGGTGACTCCTTATCGAGGGGAGGGCCTGTGCGAAGTGGATGGGGATGAGAAAGAGCAGACTGTGTCCCCGAGACAGGGGCTTGGTGTGGATGGAGGAGAATGCTGGGATCAGGGGAATCAGAGGCATAAATGACCTAGAAAACAAGCAGGGCTGCTCAAGGATGCTGGAGACCCCTGTGGTGGTTTCCTTTCTCACTGTGGCAGAACAACAGACAGGAAGCAACTGAAGGGAGAAAGGATTTATTTTGGCTCCTGGTTGAAGGGATA